>BQNB010141641.1:3338-17242 GCA_026074375.1 Tanacetum coccineum
GATGATGTATAGAGAGAGAGGAAGAAGAAGATGCTAGACAGAAGAAGAAGAAGGTAGAGGATATGGGTCAAAACCCGGGTCGGGCGGGTATCATTGAATGCATTTAATGAATGCTTTGGGACGACAATCTCGCTCTTTAATATATAAGTATAATTACTCATTAACTACATCATTTTAAAGACACGACTTCACCATTTTATACTCATACTCTCAACACTTTTGTTTCTCTTTTTTAATTACAAAAATGTCTTGAAAAACACTTCCCGTACCACCAAGCATCAACAACGAAAAACTACCCGAAGCACTCCCCCGACACTTGAAGAAACGTTTACTCTCGGAAATACTTCACCATCAAACCAACAAATGAACTTACGGCCACCATCATATTATTATAACCAACTTTACCCAAACCAACCATACCCACAACAAAACACTTTTAGCCAATACTCACAAACAAACGCGTTTAACCAATTTTCCTTACAACCAAGCGCGTTTTCATTTAATAACGCCAACTACGGCTCACAAACTCATTTGCTGTGAATTGCTAGTGACCTCATACTCCTAGAGTTTCTAAAACACAGCAGTTAGCAAACATCGTTCCAAGCTCTTCCAACACATCAAACTTAGCATATACAAGTCGCATATAGCTCCCGAGTCAACGCTAATTCTATACATCCAACTGCGAGTTCTGAGGAACTTCTATACGTTAACTAAACTATAACTACCTTGCCAAACAATGTAGTTACATTTAACGAAACTCTAACTACATTGCCAAACATTTTAGTAAAGAAAACGGGCAAATTAAACCCGGTTTATGATTTTCAATGCCGAGTTAGACCCACCAGATTTAAGGTTACCCGGGTCAACCCGGTTGTCGAGACCCGGCTAGGTTTCGTTTTATGTTTTTTGGTTTTTTTACAAATACACAAGTTAATTATATGTAAATACTTTTTTATTATTGTTGGAAATTGAAGTATATCTATTGGTAAAAAACTGGGTTGAACCGGTGGCCGGACTGATTGACCAGGTGGCCGAACCGATTGAACTGACGAATCGACCGGATCGACCCGGTAACACTGAAATAACATATGGAAAATTTACGCAACGAAAAGCACTGGAAAGAAAATGATTATTTGGCAGCAGAAGCAGATTCTTGTTCAAGCCAATAACGACTTTGAAGAACATGCAAAAAAGGGTAAATATGTGATTTAATCCTAGGCAACTCGTTTAGTAACGATGACTAAGTAAATACACACATGCAAAATAGGGTAAGTATGTGATTTAACCCAAGTGTTATAAAACTCGGTGAGCCTCGTGAGCCAAGTATTCAAAAACTCGAACTCGACTTGGCTTCCTACTTGAGTGGTTCTACTTGATATAAGTTGAGTCGATTTCAAGTATATTTTGAGTCGATATTGAATAGTTTACGTGTTGTCTCATTTCGTTTACGCTTTAAGTTTATCGATTCCGTGTTTAGCTAACTCCCAAGCAGAAACTATGAAGAAAAACACAGTAAACGGAAAAATGATCAATATATAAGTCACCTCGTGATTCAAGTCTTTTTTCTGATACACGTGACATAACTAGTATTTTCATAATAATTTATAAAAAGTTTCATGGTCATCACAAATGTTCGCTTATAAAAATGGTTTAAGCGATGATGACTTGTTACTTTGTTAGAACTTTAAGTAACCTTACTAAATTATATTTAAGATAGTTTTTCTTAATTCTCTTAAAGATGACAAATATATCTTTAAGCATTTGCCAACACATCTCTAGCCAAAAAGCATTTTGAAGTGTTTTATATAGTTTACACAAGTTGAAGCCACACTCATCATACTTATACTAGTAATTGTTGATTTATTACATCACAAATAATATGTTGGTCGGGTTGTTAATTGCTATTCACGATTAATAACAAAATAATAAGCTTAATACGTATAGTGTTATGTGAATATAATTCCCACGACTATCTTTATTAAAAACATTTAGATTTGACACATGCTCACACAAGTAAACATTTGTTTGATGCATTCACCACGTAACTAACCTTATCAAATGTGTTCACGAAGAAACATATATACACTCTCTTTGTCCTCTACCGCAGTAAATATAAATCATTTACTTTGTTAATTTTCTCATATGGAATCACTTTATATCATATGAAAAGTATAGGTCAACGATAATGATCAGTATACGACAAATATAGTTCATGCAAACATGTATAATTCGTAAATAGTCACGGTAATTGTCACGTGCACTTATAAGAGACTCAGACATTTTAGATCCAATCACCCTAATGTTATTTAAAAGGTCAAACTAAACTCATAATAGGCCCATGTTGGAAAAAGAAAATAAACAAGTTCAACATTCTAAGAGTAAGGACTGCGGTAATGAGCAAGCTTCGACACAGCTTACGTGGCTTCGCCATGGTGCTCGCCACCACACCAAGGCTGCTCGCCACCTCCCAAATTCGAGTATCTCGCCACCCACACGAGTCAAATAAGACAAAGTGAATATATCTGTTGTGTCAGTTTCAAAAATATATCCGTTGCATTTTTTAATTATTTTTAATTTATACCCACTTCTACACTATAAATACTACCTCATTTTATCAAATTTTACACAACTACTCTTTCAAAACACTACATCTTAAAATCAATAAACATGATGAGTGATTCAAATGGTGGTGATTTGTCCGATGTTGATGATTTCGATGATCTTGAGATGATTATGCAACAAGTTCAGGCAGAGCAAGAAGAAGAAGAAGAAGAAGCAGAACGGGTGCGCCACCGAAACTATATCTACCGGGAACGTATAGAAACTAAAGAATGTTTGAAAGCGGACTATTTTGTTCCTAACCCAAAATATCCGTTGTATTATTTTCGAGGGTAAAAGCCATAAATACTCCATGTACTCGCGTGTTTAACTCATTATACTCTACGAATTCGTAAACAACTCATTATACTTCCTCCGCAGTTTGATTTCTTTAGGGTCCGACCAGATGCTACGGGTCTACCAGGTTTTAGTGTTATTATGAAATGCACATGCGCCATACGCCAATTGACATGCGGTGTAACACCTGATTCATTAGATTGGTATATTTACAATGGTAACCATTGCGCACGTGATATGTCTAGATTTTTTTTACTATGATCGTATTTCGAACATTTTATGCCGAGTATTTACGAAAACCTGACTTCCATGAACAATCAAAGCTATACACCGCACACAATAATATTCCAAGGTTTTCAAGGAATGCTTGAAAGCATTGATTGTATGCACAGGGAATGGAGAAATTGCCCAAAAGGATGACATGGGCAATTTGCTAGAGGTGATAAAAAATACCAAACTATAATGCTTGAGGTTGTTGCTTCATATGATATTGTGTATTGCCATGCCTTTTTTATGGTAAGCGA
This sequence comes from Tanacetum coccineum, assembly GCA_026074375.1. NCBI lineage: Eukaryota > Viridiplantae > Streptophyta > Magnoliopsida > Asterales > Asteraceae > Tanacetum > Tanacetum coccineum. The sequence continues at coordinate 6,758 of BQNB010141641.1, forward strand.
TGTGCAAATAACGATTAACCGTTTTTGTAATACTTCTCTGTTATTTGATTGATCTTCTTGAATATGAACATCGCCCCGTGGCACCCGTTGAATGTAACGGTACCATTCTAACAATGGTATTATTTTAGCCGACACATTTACCCACAATGGTCATCTTTTGTTAAATCATTTACGGTTGCAAATTCAGAGAAGAATGCATTATTTAAACGGAAACAAGAAAGTGCTCGAAAAGACGTTGAAAGAGCTTTTGGGGTCCTTCAAGGACGTTGGCATATTATATGTCAACCGGCGCGTGCTTGGACTGTCAACAAGCTACGCAGAGTCATGTACACTTGCATTATATTGCATAACATGATTTTAAAAGATCAAAAGTTTGCGTTATCCGAGTTTGACCAGCAAAGTTATATTTGTCCCTAACCAAATAAATAAGGACAAGGTCGAGCGGTGCGAAGTGCAACGAAGAAAATCCAAAGAACTGCGTGATAAACAAACACACGCAAAGCTTCAACGTAATGTCATTGAACATCTTTGGCAACAACATCAACAACATCAACAGCAAGATTAGTTTATTTTTAATTTGATGTATTTTTTTAATTTTCGCATTAGTTTTTAAATTTCGCAGTGTTTTATTTTTATTGTATTTTATTTTGTATTTTTAATTTTAATGAAATAAATTAAGTTTGTGTGAAAAAATGGAAAATAAAATTAAATTGTGGGTGGTGGGGCCAAAGTGAGGAGATAGGAGTGTGTTATGAGTGAAAGGGTATTTTTGAGTGAGATTGAGATGCTGATGTGGCAGGCTGTGGGGCCCAAGTGAGTACATACATCTACTCACCACACTCCTTACTCTAAATTTTGTAAGGGTACGGGGTTTTTTCCCTCGCGTCATCCCATAACGCAAGCATATAACGCAAGCCGGACACCTGGCATCGTTCTATAGGCGCTGCCGTCGAAAATACCAGCTTTTTTTCTTCTTTTTTGTTTTTTTGTTTTATTAGGTTATGTGTTGGCTATCAGATGTACTATAACTTGAATGATGAATGAATGATATTTTTTGTTTAAGTTATAAGGGCCGAGTTATAAAGAGAAAAGCTTACGTGACAACAAAAATGGCTGCAACACGATGTTATAACACCGTCGACACCTTTTGCTCTACCCAACAATATTTTCTAAATGTTGTTTTGCTACCTATAAATCGTTTCAAAATTTGATAAAAACTTGACACTATTGTCAATACAAATAATGTCCAAAAATGTTATTTATATTTTTCGACATCTCTACGTTTTGAAGATGACAAAATGTAAAAACGTTTACGATAAAAATAAACGTTTACAAATTATTAATCATAAATTTCCATTTCTACGAAAATCACTTAAGGTATGTACAAACAAATTATTAAACATGATTAGTGATTAAAAAAATATTTTTTTAACCATTACATTTTTACAAAAATAAAAATATACAAAATATTTTTGTTAATAAATGAAATGTTTTATTTAAATATAAAAATTCAAATATAGTTTTCCTTCCAAAATGGAACATTCCACACCAGATTTACCTTCCCCGCTAAAAGACAAAAATGGGAGCTTGAGTCTAGTGGTAGGCCAGGACCGCACCCAGTGAACGTTGGGTTTTCCTGGCTATAAATAATACACTATTTCCAGCTGAAAAACACACATCTTTGCACGAATTTTTCAGATAACTTTCTCTCTCCAATGACCTCCTTTCTCTCACAAAATCTCTTGATCACTAACATTGTCTAATATTGGTTTAAGTGATCTAATCTCTTCTTCCTCATTCATCCATCAAGTGCAAGAGAAGAACACTCATATTCGCCAAGAAACGAAGTATTATAGATTAGTGAATTCTCCTCTTTTCTTCTAAGATCCAGATCTCTATTTTGATTATCTTGTATGATTGTGTAAATCGGATAGTGTATAAATCCAATAGTGTAGATCTTTTGATTGGATAGTATTCGTGAAGTGGTAGATTTGTTCTAGCTAAGATTAGGACTCGACATTTAGCTTAGTGTCGGATAATAACGTAAGCGACGTGTAAACGGTTTTCTCCGCCTAAAGGGAGCTTGTTGACATAAAATCTCGAGTCGAATACTCGGGGAGTGGAGTAGGGCGAAGAGGAGCTTCGTAGCCGAACCACTATATATCTTGGTGTCTTTGTTTGATCATTCCTTACCTTATCTCTTTATATTGTTGTGTTTCTTATTTATTGTTTGTATTGTTTTTACAAGTATACAATTATATTGTTGGTTCATATTGTTGCTTGATTGACATACACTCGAATCTAAATACTTTACAAGCAAAGATTTTTTAAAACGCAAATTAACCGGTAAACTATTCAACCCCCTTCTAGTTTCCACAATTGGTATCAGAAGCCAAGGTCACTCAAGATTTTTAAAATATATTATTTTTTAAAGCTTGGATCGATCTATGGATTCCGATAAATATCTAGAAGGGCAATCCATGCAAAGACCACCATTCTTTGAAAGTGATAGTTTTATTTATTGGGAAAACAGATTCGAAACATATGTTAAATCTAAATATCTTGATCTCTAGCATGTCATTACCAACGGTGATTTTCAACCTATTGAACAAAATCCGGAAACCAAACTAGATGAGGTTATCCATTTTGAAAAACAAACCGATGATCTTAAAAAGAGGCTTGCGAAAAATAACAAAGCCCAAATGATTATTTACAATGCTTTGCCAAGAAAAGAATATGAAAGAATTTTCACGTGTAATACGGCAAAAGAGATTAGGAAAACTTTGTTAATCACCCATCAAGGTAGTATCCAAGTCAAAGATAGCAAGATTGACCTTTTGGTATAACAATATGAACCATTCATTATTTCTAAAGATGAATCTATAGATAGTGCTTTTGCCAAGTTTAATATTATTATTACTAGTCTAAAATCTCTTGATGAAGGTCATTCTAGTAAGAACTATGTTAGGAAGTTTCTTAGGGCTCTACATCCCAAATGGAGAGCAAAGGTCACGGCAATTGAAGAGTCAAAAGACTTGACATCACTATCTCTTGATGAACTCATTGGGAATCTCAAAGTACATGAGATGATCATCAAGAAAGATTCTAAAATAGTCAAAGCTAAGAGAGAAAGAAAATCTCTTGCTTTAAAGGCTAAGAAGGAATCAAGTGATGAAGAAAGTTTGACCTCCGGAAGTGAAGACGAAGAGTATGCCATGGCGGTTAGAGACTTCAAGAAGTTCTTCAAACGAAGAGGTAGGTTTGTAAGACAACCTAGGAACGACATAAAGATCTTTCAAAGAAGCCGAGATGACAAGAACGGCAAAGGTGAAAGAAAGTGCTTTAGATGCGGAGATCTAAATTATCTTATTAGAGAATGTCCAAAACCACCGAGAGACAAGAACCAAAGAGCATTCATCGGAGGTTCTTGGAGAGATAGTGGCGAAGAAGATGATGCTAAAGACGAAACGTGTCTAGTGGCTCAAGCATCAAATGAGGTATGTTCTGATTCCTTTTACTTTAGCGATAAAAATTCATCAAAAGACTATCTTACTTTAGACAATGAATATGATAAACTATGCAAGATGAGTTTAGAAATAATCACAAACAATAAACAATTAAAAGTTATTAGAAATAGTTTAGAAAGTAAGCTTGGTGAGTTAAAATTAAAGTTAGGTACAATCGAGAAAAACAAGGGAGTTGATCTCAAATGTACAAATTGTCAAGTACATAAAATCGACAACGAAAAACTCAAAGAGGAAGCTCTTAAGCGAATTCAATTTGAAAAGAGTACACATTGCTTAAATGAAATGTTAAACAATCAAAAACCCTCCAGAGATAAATTAGGTTTGGGATTTAACTCATTTGAAGCATCAACTGGTAGAACTAAGGAAATAAAATTTATGAAATCTCATAAAGAAACGCCTTCTGGTGGCGGTCCCCCAAATACAAAAGGCGGCCCCCAGAAAGCACAGACGGCCCCCATATTAAATAAGGGACCGCTTGTCTGTTCACCAGAATCCGAAAACTATGTTTCTTTCCAAAAATCTATTTTGGGTCCTAGACCAAAACATATAATGGTAAACAATGTTAAAGTTTCCGTTGCTAGTGATAATGAGGTTAAACAATTTTATAAACCATATTTAAAACCCGGAGTTGGATTTTCAAAACCAAACCTTAGATAAAAAACTCCACCACCTAGAAGAGTTAATAATTATTATCCTAGATCTAAGAAACCACAACCGAAAAGAAATGATGGTCGACAAAATCTACCTCATAAATTTCCTATAACTTGGAATAATTTCCAACCTCAAAGTTACACACCATGAGGAATGTATCCTTTATTTTCACATCCCAACCAAATGCAACAAATGCATGGGATGTTTAACGCTAACAATTTTGGACCCATGAGATATTGGGGACCAAATATTTAAGTTGTTGTCTTACATACATAGATATGCATTGGAGTTGACTTGGAACCCGACGAGTAGATAAAAGATAGCAGATGCTCTAAATACATGACGGGCAACCGAAAGCTCTTCTCAACATATAAGGCATACAATAGAGGTAACATCATATTTGGTAGTAATCTACGTGGCAATATCATTGGCAAAGGTACAATATCTCATGGCTTACTTAAAATTGCTAATGTAGAGCATGCAGATAATTTAGGATTTAACTTGCTAAGGGTAGGACAAATATATGATAGTAAGTGTAAAGTTATATTTTCTGAAAATGATAGTGAAATAGTTAAGGATGGTAAAGTCACATGTAGAGGTATTAGGAAGAAAGGCTTATATGTGATGAAATTAGGAACTAAGCATGAAGATAAAATTTGTCTTACAACGATTGATGAAAACTCCACTTTGTCGCATAGGAGATCAGGTCACGCTAATATGCGTCTCATCCAATCGTTAGCATCTAAGGAACTAGTTAGAAACTTACCTAAGCTTAAGTTTGATCAACATTTTTATGATGCTTGTAAAATTGGAAAACAAGCTCACGTTAGTCACAAAGCTAAGAATTTGGTCTCAACAACTAGATGCTTAGAACTTCTCTATATGGATCTCTTCGGTCCATCCGCCATACGGAGTTATGGAGGAAACCTCTACGCCTTAGTAATAATAGATGACTATTCTAGGTATACATAGACAAAATTCTTTAAGTACAAAACCGAAGCCTTCGAACAATTCGATATATTTAGCAAGAAAATTCAAAACCAATTAGGGTGTTCAATAGTGTCAATAAGAACCGACCACGGTAGGGAATTTGATAATGAAGTACAATTTGGAGAATTTTGTAATGCCAATGGTATTACACATAATTTCTCAGCCCCATGCACTCCTTAATCAAATGGTGTGGTTGAAGGGAAAAATAAGACACTTCAAAAAATGAGTAGAACTGTGTTGAATGAACAATTTGTGAAAACTAGAGGGGGGGGGGGGGGGGTTGAATAGTTTACAGGTTCGTTTGCGTTTTAAAAGTTTGCTTTCAAAATACTTAGATTCGAGTAGTATGTTTAACCAACCAACAATATGAATCAACAAAGTAAATATCTAGACTAATAGTAAATAACAATCACAACAATATAAAGAGATGAGAGAAGGAACAATCAAACCAAGACACAAAAATTATAGTGGGGCGGCTACGAAGCTCTTCTTCGCCCTACTCCACTCCCCGAGTATCCTACTCGAGATTTCACTATGTCAACAAGCTCCCTTCAGGCGGAGAAAACCGTTTACACGTCGCTTACGTTATTTTCCGACACTAAGCTAAATGTCGAGTCCTAATCTTAGCTAGAACCAATCTACCACTTCACAATCACTAGATCTACACTATCGGATTTACACAATATCCGAATCACACAAATACACAAGATAATTACAATAGAGATTTGGTACTTAGAAGAAAAGAGGAGAGATCTCTAAATAACAATTCGTTTCTTGACGAATACGAATGTTCTTCTCTTGCACTTGAATGAGAGGGAAGAGATGAGAAGAAGAGATTAGATCACTTGAAACAAGATCTAAGAATGTTAGTGATCAAGAGATTTAGAGAGAGAAAGAAGATTTTTAGAGAGAGAAAGTTTTTTGAAAATTTCGTGCAAAGAGGTCTGATTTTCTGTAAGAAATGAAGTAGTATTTATAGGCAAGAAAATCAACGGTCACTAGGGGCGGTCCCGATAGTCTCAGATATATCTATGGGCTGCCCAGTAGACCACACTTCCTTTTTTGTCTTTTTGTGGGGACGGTTGTATCTGGTATGGAACCTTTCATTTTGGGGGGAAAATTTGAATTTCAAATTTTATGTTTTTAATAAAACTTTTCTTTTATTTAGAAAATATTTTGTATAATTCTTATGTAAAAATGTAATGGATAAGATAAAAATATTTTCTTGGTCACTAATCATGCTTAATGATTTGTTTGTTCATACCTTAAGTGATTACTAATCTTAGAAATAGAATTCTACGATTAATAATTTGTAAACGTTTAATTTTATCATAAACGTTTTTATATTTTCTTATTATCAAAACGTTGAGAGGTCAAAAAATATAAATAACGTTTTTAGACATTATTTGTATTAACAATCTTCCCCTTTTTGATGATGACAAAATATAAACTCATTTTGTATAAAAGTAATAGTTGCAAATTGTTAATGAGTTTTGTTCCATTTCTCCCCTTTTTGTCGAATTCAAAAAGGATGATCTTCGAGTAGTTGTAGAAAGAAAGAAATCGACGATATCAAGACTCCTTCTTGATGTTTAGCCCCCTTGTTAGGGGCACCAAGGGATCGATCTTTTGAAAATTGTTTGCTACAAAACAAAGTTAGAGATACAAGAGCAAGACAAATATCTTTTAAACAACACATTAGATTCAAGTCACCCAAAAGAGAGTTTCATTCAACAATTAAGAAACTCATACAATAGTAAATGCAATTAATACATTCATAAGATAAAACTAGAGCTAATACGAGATAGGACAAATTCATACTATATTTGTATGAATCATTACAATATAAAGTAGATAGTCATAAAATAAAGACATTATAAGGCATAGATCTACACTAGTGGATTCTTGAAATGTAGAAGATGCCATAATCAAAAGATGGATGGTCGATTATTTAGGTAGATTAATCATATGAGAATGATTAATTAAAGAGGGAAAAGGAGGGGGTTGGTGACACATGATTTGGAGGGGTACGAGTTTGAGGTATGAGACGAGTGAGAAGAAAGTGAATGAAGTTGATTTTATTTCTCAAGGAGTGGAATTGGTGCCTAGAAAACTTGCAACAATGACAATAACTTGAGTGGAATTCAACTTGAGCATGAGAAGGAGGATGAATTGGTTGCGGTGGTGGTGAAGGTGGTGCATGAATGTAGGCATTGGATGGGTTAGTGTGTGAATCAAGGATGGTGGAAATGTTGTGAAGTTGGTTGATCATTTGATCTCTTAATGGATTGTATGATGGTGGTGAAGGAGATTGTAAAAAGACTCTTGGAGGAAGTGGAGGTGAGTCTTTTTGGGAAGAAGGTAATGATTTTGGAGTGGAAGTTTTGCGTTTCCATACTTGTCTTACCGACATTCTTGGTTTTCTAGGGAAGTTGAAATGGTGATTTGAGCAAGACATTGATAATGAAGGAGAGGTGGATGAAGAAGGTGAATGTGGTAGTGAAGTATGAGAATTGAATGATTTAAATAATGGGAAGGATATGATAAAATGACAAAGCATGGTTTGGATAGAAGGGGATGCAAAAGATGGTTTAGCTAAACAAGGAAGTGTCAGCTTGAGGATGTAGGTAGGAGGGTCAAAGATACAGAAAAAGAGGCAAACTGAAAACTTTTGTTCCCCCCTGGCGGCGGTCCCATATCACCAGGCGGTCCCAAATATATTGGGGGCCCACCGGGTATTTAAGGGGGCCGTTTTCTGGAAAAATGAAAATTTCCTGTTTTTCCCTTTCTTAAGTCCAGTGATTTTGGCATCTACCAAATTCAAGAATCAACTAATTGAAGCAATAATAGGTAGTCCTAACCTAGCATACAAATTATTTGGCAAGTATTAGCATTGTTCGCATGTTACATTCATAAATTTGCTAATCATAAAGCGTTGATAGGATGATAAAATGGAGAGAATCATCTAAGTCAAATGTAATTGTCATTTGCCATTCCTAGTCCTAATCATATATTAAAAACATATTGTATTAAATAAGAAAAATAATAATAATAGTCTCTAATAGTTATGCAACATGTTCACTTCCGTTTTCCACCTATCATGTTCTTGAGAGCTTGTCCAATTGACCTTAACCCTTCCCGGTGAGCATCTCATTGTTGGGTTTGAAGATTTATAGTTTCGGAGAGATAGGTGTTCAAGTTATGAATTTCATGAGCAGGGTTTTAACAGACTCTAGAGACATCATTGGACGAGGAGGAGATGTTTTGGGACGGAGAGGAAGAATTAGAATGAAATGATTCATCATCATTTTCATCAATGGTATCATCCAACAGATAAGATGAGGATGGATGATTTAAAGTGGTGGAGGAGGAGATAGAATTTGATTCACGAGGTCTTTTCTTGCCACGATCTGATCGCGTCTTTCGCTAATAATGAGGAGTGAAGGGATGCATGACTCGATCATGTGAAATGTAGTGATCAATTGCTAGCTCAGGAAAGACAGACACAACATGTTTGAACAATCTAGTCAAAAGCATTCCATAAGGTAAGAGTTCCTTAGGTTTGCTTCGAGTCTTTTCCATTCTTTTGAGAATGAAAAATGCTAGATTGTATCGAGTGGAGGTTTCAATGCAATAAAGCATATGATAAAGACACGCGGAGACATGATCCGTATGGCCTCCTAGACAAATGGCGTTTTTACGAATGATATCAACCCATGGTTTCATATGAGGTTGAATTTCGCGAGTTAAGATTTCATTTTTGTCGACGACAATGGTTTTCTTGTTTTTAGTACGAGTGACTTGACCTTGTCGAGAAATTTGAATGAAAGACTTGACGACATTTGGAGAATGAGGAGTGGTTTTATAACGACCTTTACTCGGAACACTTATTGACAAGTAGTCGAGTGACCACATGTCGGTGTGTGAAACTTGACCTTTAAACGGTATTTATAAGATTTAACCGAATTCCTCGAGACTGAGAGAGAATGACATACTTTGTACAATAAAGTTAACCACAAATTGACCCGTGGAGTTATAGTCAAAAGTTAGTCGACTATAGAACTTGAGAACAAAACGAGGAACAATTTGTTCATTTATGTTCAACAAACAATCAAAATCAATTAATTCAAACTTAGCACATATATGACGCATGTTTTCAAAATTTTGACTCACAACCCTACCCTCATGAAAGTATCATTTTCAAGACTTGCAATTGTGTTTTGTAAGGGTTGATTAAATTCATTTGATATCAGTGGAATGTAGTTTTGGGTCTTTTGATGATCTAGTCCGGTAATTCGAGGCATTGTCACCTAAAAGAACCAAAATCATATTTTAATTTCTTATACTTGTATTGATATTTTAAGTTCATCCCTAGGGTGTGCCTATATGCAACAAATGTGGAGTAACAATTAACTCGACCTAAAACATAAAATCCTACGAGTTAATCCAAACGCTCTTTAGTTTGATTTTGCTCAACTAAGCAAGTCGAAAAATACATATGAATTATGTATCTCGAAATTTGTTCAAGTGATAATTATGCATGTGTCTGAAAACGTTTTTAAGTTGTATTAACAATACATAATAACAATTTTATTATGTTCCTAACGTGAGTGATTTAAAAATAAACTTGGGGTTTTGGTTCGAAATCAATTTTTCGACAAACTAACGAATGTATGCAAATCCTATGTCTACGAGAAGCATATTAGTTATACATTGTAACCTAGTAGTCCTAATTGTACAAAATTAAATGAAAAATAAAAGATCCCCAATTTTAATTTTTAGTGTTCATCATGAACCCTATACTCAAATTGAAAGAAAATAGATGAAATGACTTACAATTGATGATGTTGATGATGTTATGAATGATTTTAGGTGTTGATTTTATCTTCAATTAGTGTTTTAATGGGTGATTTTAAGTTTTTGGGTTGTTTTAGTCGTGTTCATCGCTGCAGAGAAGAAGGGGTGTGTTTGGTTTAGTGATTTGAATTTTTTTGACTAAGTGAGGAATATACGAGTTTTCTGATGGCGGTCCCATATAGTCAGGCGATCCCAAATATATTAGGGGGCCGCCGAGGATATGGGGGCCGCCCTCAGTGAGGGAATTTGGACTTGGTTTTGATGAAAATTTTACAAGAAATAGTGGCATTTTAATTTGCATTTCGCGAATTAAAAGTACTTAAAGTGCTTCGGATGAAGTATTTTAAGTTGTCATGATACGGAATGAAACTCGGACTAGAATTGAGACAGAAGAAAGAGAAGCGGACTAGTACGATTTATGAAATGTGTTCCATCATTCCTAAACCAAGACGTAGATAGT
>BQNB010141642.1:0-17242 GCA_026074375.1 Tanacetum coccineum
AAAACTCATTACAAACCACCTCTGATATAAAAGGTTGGATATTTTTCTCAGATAATACTTATTTTTAGGATTCTAAAACATTAAGAATCATAATTTTTGGATCAATAACGAAGGAGTTATGAATTTCGCAAGTTTACGATAAAAATTACTTTTATAAAAGTTACTGTTCACATCAGGTATTTTTATTTTGAAAACATCATTAATTTGATAGAACTTTTAATTACGAAGACGTGCTCGAAAGAATCACTAAAATCAAAGTTAAACGAATAAGATACAACATTTACGAGTTTACGATAACTAAATTTTATAAAAATAAATTTATAAAAGTCCACGAACAGTAAAAAGTACTGTTCACCAGAGGACTCAAAATATGAAAATGTAATATTTTGATACGTCGTCTTAATACGAGAACGTGGACGTAAGGAACGTACAAAACGGGCTTAAAACGAGAAAGTTATGCCGTTATTACTAAAGAAATATTTATAAACGTTTTTACTTTATAAATGTTATTTCACAAATACAATTAGATGGTGATGTAGCTATATAGAATTATATATGGTCTTAGTTATTCAAAGTACTTAATACTCATACGACCTATAATTAATTTGGTTGCATTTGGACGTTTACGTGACGCATTTTCTGATATATTGTTATCATACACTCAAGGTGAGTTTATAGCCCCACGTTTTACATGTTTTACATATTCTTTACGACTTTTGGGGTGAGAACATGCTTGTTTATCATTCCTTTATCATGATTGGTTGATTCATTACATGTGCATTAATAATTCGTTAAACAAACTAGTCTACAGACTCAATTACTTATTTTGGGACGAAATACATTGCTTGTTTCACTTTATTTTTGAAAACAAAGACATTACTTTACTTTTACCCAAATGCTCTTAAGGATTAGCTTAAGCGATGAATTGTGAATTACCTGTAGGTGAGCACGGAAGTTATAAAATAGATCTATTCGGTGTGCCAAGCCCTGGGGCCCTTTCCGGGTGATAGCTATCACTGAAATGAACGTTATAGCCTGTCGAAAAGCACAACATTTAACCACGAACCCCCCCACCCCCCCCCCTGAGATACCATTGAAAACACTTACGTCCTTGAATAAAGTGCATACAAATAGGTCAACTCAGCAATTTTTCCAGAACTTAAGAGTAATCGTAATCATTGTTTTATACACACTTGAAAAATTATTTAAGTTGCCTTTATTAATGTGGCAAAACATACTTTGAACAATGGTGGTCCAACTACACATAACTTTTTGTGACTATTTGGGGATTGAAATGGTCATGCATACTTTGCAACTCTTTGATCTCTAACTTTCATACATACATTTTGGGCAACATACAAGGATTGAAATAGTTATACATACTTTACAAAACTTTGGTTCAACGTTTATACTTACAAAAACCTATAAACTCACCAACTTTATGTTGACACTTTTAATCATGTTTTTCTCAAGCGAATTAGATGCTTGGCTTACTTGATGTGCATTAGAGTCTAAACTTTACAAGACTACATTCATGGATTTCTACAAACAAATCTCGCTGTGTTATTTTAGTCTTACATTATTGATGCAAACTTTGGGACCAATGTTATAACAAATTCAGATTTTAGTTAAATCAATGAGATTACTTTTCAAACGACTCATTTAGAGGTCGTTCTCTCTTACCTTGTGTTGTTGTATTATGAAGTAACGCTCCCGGACATGATTCCGCTGCGACCCGATTTGGGGGTGTTACAAGCATTTGGAAGCATTTTGAAGCGGCAAACAGTTAGCGGTAAGCATTTTAGATGAAAAGCGTGTTTGGCAACACCTCAACTAGTGTTTGAATATTGTCTAATTGCTTGAATCTCAAATGTTTCCTCAAAAAGCATTTCAGAATTGCTCCTAGCAGTTTGTTTGAAATTACATCTATAGCCTCAAAAAGATTATAGTAGTATAACATTGATGACTTTTAATAAAAATGTATGTCTTTTTTTTGTAATTTACACTTTTTAATAACAGCTTACGGCTACGTTACCAAACACTTTTTTAACAAACATCTACTGCTAAACAAACTGCTCTGTGAAACTGCAACTTAAGGCTTAACGCATACTGCTACGTATCGCTAAACATACCCGTAAACACTCACAAACACTTACCACACACACAATTAACACATACACACATCTTACAAATCAAATAACCCACCAAAGACCCATTTAAATCAAAAAGAAAAAGAAAAAAAATCATTCCATGCAGCGCCATTATATTGGCTTGGGTTTGGCACCAGACCCTCCGGTGTGGTAACGCCATAGCGTGTGTTGGGCGTCACCATACCCAATGCTAGGAGGATGTGAAGCTCCCAAATATTTCCTACACAGTTTCATACGTTATATTTGCTTTAAATTCTTATTAGCCCATATTTTTTCGCTCCTTTATTATTCAATAATTCAACTCTTCCTCACAAAAAACCACAAATATTTCATTCTCTCTCACTTTAACAACCACACTTAGCCCCCCCCCCCCCCCCGACGCTGCTACCGACCATCATCTAAAACCAACCGCGACAAGACCCACTTACAAATAGTTTGCGATCTCAATTCTAAATTTGGTTTAAATTTTGGCGTTTTGTGGTGTGTTATTGGTTCTGGCAGCTTGCTAACTGGTTTTAAGTTTTGGTTGTTTTCGTGGTGTGTTGTTGGTTCTGGCAGCTTTCTAGTGGTGCAGGAAACTTGTGAATCATGCAAGACATTGAAAGTTGTGCTTGACAATTAGTGTTTAGCTTTCTGGTTTGGTTTAAGTGCTAGTTTTGTAAATGCCCATTCTACAAGTATTAAGTGACCTTTCATACACTAATTCTAACGATTCTCTTTCTTTTGCTGCAAACTTGTCAAACTCATCCATAAGACGTGAGTGTCTCACATGACTAGTAACATCAAAACAAAACATCAACCTTTTAATTTGTTCCCACATATCGTTAGCGTTTTTACATGCATCCACTTAATTGTATATATCATTTGGTATTGCTTGAAGAAGATTACTCATAACTTTCACATCAGCAATGTATTGCTTCGTGTTACCCTTAGTCATTTTGGACAATATTCAAGTATCACTTCCTGATCGTTGTCTGGATTAGTAATCATTGGCCTTTTATATGGTCCGTTCTGTATTGAGTTCCACATTCGCTCCCCGTCTTCAAGCGTGTTATCCAGAAACCTTCTGAACCTACTTTCCCATGGAATATAATTTCCTTTCTCAAGCATTAGAGGTCTTTCATTAGCTCCTCAGTCAGCTAGAGATTGTTGATTTGAAGTAGACTTGTTGTATCAAATTATTACAATGCAAACTTGGATCGTTTTGGAGATAAAGTCTGGCAATCATGAAGTTAACGAGCAATTACAACCTTGTCTTATATTACAATGAAGTAACCTTAAAGAAACTAAACCTTGATTTGGTACGAAAGACTAAGTAACACTTAAGATTTTATACGAAAGCTCAATTTTCAAAAATTTAGAAGATGTGAAACCTCTTAAACTGTGTTACAAAACCCTAATTATGAGATACGAAACCTATGAGACAGTGTTAGGAAACCCCAAAACTGTGTTACGAAACCTCTAAAATAGTTTATGAAACCCCACAACTATGTTACGAAACCTTCATGTGGAAAAACATAGAGGGGGCGAATACGTTTTTATTTAAAAACTTAAAATGTTTTGTATCAAGTTATCGATCAAGTTGAACGCAATATGAGAGGTGTGAATAATACATCTATATTTATTAGAACATGTCATAGCAATATAAACATAATCACAATATTAACTTCTACAATCATCACCCAAACTATATAAGCAACAATCAACACACATATAGATCTAATGCAAGTATAAATGTAAAGTGATAAGGTAAATAAAGATGTGATGCGAAAAGTAAAAGAAAGTGCAAACTGGACGCGATGATTTATAGTGGTTCAGTGTAACACCCCCAAAATGGGTCGCAGCGGAATATGGGTTTGGGAGCGTTACTTCATAATACCATTGCACAAGATATGAGAACGACCTCTAAAAGAGTCATTTAAAACCGATACATTGGATTTAGCAAATTGTTTGTTACAAAAGCCCAAAGCTTCACTTGTTCACTTGTTCAAAATACAAAGATTTCTAGCCCATAACAATTATACAAAAGTAATGCTACTAAATCTTTAATGCATGACATCCCAAAACATGACCACCAATGTATCCCTTGCACCTCGTGCCTTATTGATCCCCTAAAAACATGCTTTAAAACGTCAACAATAATGTTGGTGAATTCATAGGTTTGTAAAATATATGAGTGTAGGACCGCAAGACTTCCTCTGTGATAATACATCAAATGTAAACATCACAAAAATGTAATTACGTTTCCCTAAGCTCATGATATTGAAGCTCGACATATATGAATACAATATAAAATTGCCTATATTGCCCTTGATGATGTTCAACCCGAAACATCCCAAATTCGACATGCTATACGTTCGTTCCCGGTGATAGCTAGTCACCCGAACGGGGGCGTCACCCCCAAATAGATCTATTTATAACATTCGCGCTTTCAATCTAGTAATTAACCAGTTCATGATAATGGGCTCATTGGGTATTGTTACCTAGGAAAACACGTAATCCGTTTGAATATGAAATGTTCACTTGCGTTCAATTATAAAACAAAGCATGTTCTCACCCCAAAATAGTTTATGTAAACCATTAAAAGAGAAAAAGTGGGGTTATGAACTCACCTCGAGTGAGTTAATTAATAATGTAAATCAAATGCGAGAAAATGCGTCACAAATACGCCTGGATGCAACCTAATCCAATATAGGTCGTATAAGTACTAAGCACCTTGATTAACTAATACCATATATAATTATATATAGCTACATCACCATCTAATCGCATTAGTGAAATCATATTTATAAAGTAAAAACGTTTATAAATATTTCATTAGTAAAAACGGTGAAATTTTCCCGTTTTAAGCCCGCTTGGTATGTTTCTTACGTCCACGCTTTCGTATTAAGACGAGTTATCAAAATATTACATTTTCATATTTTTGACCTATTGGTGAACAGTACTTTTTACTGTTCATGATAGTTTATAAATTTATTTTTATAGATTTAGTTATCGTAAAACCCGTAAATGTCGTATCTTATTCGTTTTAACTCCGTTTTTAGTGATTCTTTCGAGTACGTCTTCATTATTAAAAGTTCTATCTATTTAATGATGTTTTCAAAATATTCATGTCTGAGATGAACAGTAACTTTGATAAAAGTATTTATTAACGTAAACTTGCGTAATTCATAACTCCTTCGTTATTAATTAAAAAATTATAATTCTTATTGTTTTAGAATCCTAAAATTATGTAATATTTGAGAAAAATAACAAATCTTATATATCAGACGTAGTTTGTAACTTGTTTTTATAAAAAAAAAATTATAAACGCGTTTAATTAACGTATAACTTGAAATTAATGTATCTCCTTTGTTACAATTTGTTTTTTGAGTTTCTTACCTTTTTGGAATCCTCATAAGATGTAGTATTTTATAAAAATATAAAATAAATACATTTTCTTTCGTGTTAAAACAGAAAGTTTTGAAGTTTTTATTAAAATGTGCTTAAAATGAGTTTTTGTAACTTTTAAGCTTAATCATCTTGTTACAAGTCCATTACAACACATATTTTCACATGTGTTCCATCCTTAGGGTCTCTAGTCCATGATTAGTCCATATATTATCCAAGAATCACACGATCCAAATGTGTACAAACTTATTTATCCATAAACTTTCATAAGTATACATTTTAGTTAACTTTTTTATATATACTTTGTATACATAACCAACACTTATACATTACTTATACTTCCATTATAACATGATATTATCATCCATGTAACATATATAAAAGTTTATCAAGTCATAAACAAGTGTAAAAATCCATTTTTACAAGTAAACAAGTTCTTAGACGGTGATTAACTATACACATATTATATATGCATAAAATCATGAAAGTAAAGAGATTAGGGCCTTTAGATAACCTTAATATGATGTAATATGATGAACAACCAAGTCTAAACCCTTGTTTAGAAACCAAACCCAAGTTTACAACACTTAAAAACCCTAAAACCAAATGAAACCCTAATCTTGCTTTTCCTTTGCTTAACACTTGTAGATGCTTAACCAAGCCTTCTAAACACCTTAGGTTATCTTAGAAATGATGTAGGAATGTGTATAAATGTTGTAAATAAAATTTTGTATGGATTTGGTGGTGGTTTTATGTTGGCCGTGGCCTAATAGAGAGGAAAAGGGAGAATGTGTTTTGATTTCACTTAAGAAATGAGTATGTGTGTGTGTTCTTACACTTGCTAAGGCATTATAAAGTAGGAAGACTAGTCAAAGACATATTGAAAAGTCTTGGTCAATACTTGGAAGATGTAAGCCCTTGGTCTCCTAAAATGGACATTATCCCATGAAAATAAGGAAAGATATTTAGCTAGATATTTCTTTGGTATTCATCTCAATATATCCGGCCATATAGGCATAAATAGGATTGTATTTTGTAAATTTTGGGTATTGAGTATAATAGTGGGTATTTGTTAAAGCATAGAAAAGTTTTGGTGGTTCTGGGAATGCCTAAACGTATTTTATCGCGAAACATAATCACTTTACGTAACCAATAAAAATAAAATGAACAAAGTTAATAATTATCCTCAAAATAATTACTTAACACTTGCTTGATGTAAACATTTAATTGTTTGGTGCCCATTTACATTGAATGATCATTTTTAGCTTACGCGATTTTAACTTAACGATTACGATTAAAAGCAAACGCATACAATACTAAAAATAAATAGTGAATTTATTGACGTCGTAAATGACCCTAAAACACCGGGTGTTATAGTCTCCCCGTGTTAAGAGAATTGCGTCCCGCAATTCAGTTCGAGTTGTCTTCCGGAATAGTGTTGATGAAGAGGTGTGGGTAATTTTTTTTATAAGTTAACAGTAATTCCAACGGTCATGAACAGTGACCCCAACGGTCATTGAACAGTGACCAACGGTCACCCCTTCCTCTTTAAATACCAATTTTTTATCCTCTATTTCTCCACACAACACTAAATTTTTCACTTAAATTTTCTCTTATTCAATCCTCAAAAATGTTGCATATCATTACACTCTTGGCGATGGCGAGCGCGGTAGCACTCGGCATTTATCTTGCCTACGTCCCATACGAAGAAGAATTTCAGTATCTGGCCTTTATTCTAGCGATTCTCGTGCCCCTCATCGTTCTTGCTATCGGCATGGATCTCTTTTGGAAGGAATAGATATTATTGCTAGAGGAGAGTTGTAATAAAACTTGTATTTCCTTTATGTTCTTATGTAATCTTATTTATAAGATAATAAACGGATGTTATGGCAATAAATCTATTTGTTATTTTTATTTATGCCTTTCGAAAATTTTGTTACCGCGCTTGGTAACTTGTTTGCATTCCCTTTCTAAATTGCTTTAACTTGGGTGTTCAAGATTTGTGACGTTGGTTTAATATTTATTGTTGCGACCAAGGCTCGGCTTCTAGTGGGCTTATTCGTTCCTTTCGGCTTAACATGTTAGTTATAACATTTTTCTTAGGGTGATAACGAATTTATCTATGGTGATGTCGTAACTACTAAGCTCTATGGTGTTACGTAGACGTTGAAAATGGTGAATTGGTGTATTCCTTAATGGGGTGTAAACTTGTTAGTGGATCGTCCTAGGGTGAATAGGGATGCGTCTTGACTTTTGGTAATAGAATTTTGTATAAAATGATCTCAACTTTATATAGTAAGGTGGTGTAAGAGTTTACTTAGTTATTATGATTATTAGTTTGGTTCCTCATGATAAATACTTTCTATGAATGCGTACACAAAATAGAAAATTGTTTCCTTGACGAGAAGTTTTAGGGTGACTACTCTCAGCATAGCATGGTCCTTCCTGAGTTATACATAGGTGATCGGGCTATGTATATTTGAGGACTAATGATGCATTGCTCATTTTTGTCAAAATAGCGTTATGATTTTAGAATGGCTTACATGAATAATTAGAGAATTGGAGTAGATTGGTGGAATTTTCACAATACATAGATTTGATAGATAATTTGGAATCGTTCGTACAACGTAAATTTAAGAGGAATACAACGAGAATTCCTAAGGAGATAAAGTCTAAGATAGTTCCAACTTAGGGTTTACTAGGCAAAGCGAGACAACTTTATCTTTTAGGCTTCGATCTCATCTTCAATGTTGTTAAGGTCTTGATCGATTTCTCCTCCTCCTAAGGCATGCACCACTCTACGTGTTCCAGTACCTCTAGCTTGGTTCCCATGGTTTTGATTCTTCAACTCCGGCCAATCACTCCTGTAATGCCCTTGATCCCCACATTCATAGCATGTGATGGTCCTTTGATTTCTAGTAGCAGTAGGATTCCAACAATCCCTTGTCAAATGGCCGACTTTCTTGCAGTTCGCGCACTTTGCAGTGCACGGGCCATTGTGGTGAAACTTGCACTTGTTGCACAATGGAAGAGTTTTAGCATACTCCTTCCTTTCACCAGTCCTAACGGCGTAAGCTTGAGCCACATTCTGTCTCTTTGGAGATTGTTGTTGTCAAATTTCCTTTTGTTCTCAGCTTGACGTTCAGCAAGAAATCTGATCTTTTTGTCCATCAGTTCAGTTGCCATTTCAATAGCATCCTGCATGGTTTTCGGCCTTGATGCCATAACACTTCCGTGAATCATGTCGGGCAAACCACCGACATATTTCTTAATCTTATCAGACTCTTCAGGAAACATCCTGACACACATCAATGCCAGTTCCTGGAAACATTGGTTGTAGCCTATCACGTCGGTACCCTTTACTTTTAGATTCCACAACTCGACCTCAAGCTTCTTAATCTCGCCTCTCAGGCAGTACTTGGTAGTCATCTTGTTTTTCAGGTCTGTCCAAGTCATTTCATATGCAACGTCATGACCAACAGTCCTAACGTGTGAGTTCCACCATGTTAGAGCAATTCCAAGAAGAGTACATGTGGCAAACTTGATTTGGTTTTCCATAGTTTAGTTGCTTATGCAGAACACAGTTTCATCCTTTCAAACCATTGGGTCAATTCGACAACTCCTTCAGTGCCTTTGAAATATAGAGGTTGGCATTTCATGAAGCACTCCCTCAGTGCCCTTAAAATTTAAGGGTTTTCACTTTAGGAAATCCGGGTAGGTGCATTCACGAGCAGCGTGTTCATTCCTTCTGAACACCCGTTCTGAAGTATGGTTGTCGTCGCCATTTCTGTTTGCATCACGTGCTGTTAGTGCAGCAGTAACACCTTGGTCAATCATGCCTGAGATTTGAGCGTTGGTGACAGTTTGTTGGTGTAGGATTTTCTTAACTGATATGTTGACCTTGGGGCTCTTTTGGTGCCATTTCCTTTCAAAATCCAAAAAATGAAATTTGTTTAGTTCCCAAAAAGTCATGGCTCCGAAAATAAAAGTGTTGTAAAGTGATGTATGCGTCAATTTGAATGTGCGATCATGGCATAAATGATTGTTTAGGTATCGTTTTTAGAACTATGAGCTTATAGTACTACCTTTGCCTTAAAGGAATGTTATCAGTGTTTATATAAATAACCCCTTATATAAATAATTGTAGGATACACACAAGGTAGGGTAAGTATGTATATATATGCATATATATATATTATTGTATATCATATTTTATATATATATTTATTATTACATGATATATAGAGATATATATATATATATTATATACCTAAGTTCACATCGCAAGTAAAAGAGTAAGTTGCTGTGTTGCACATTCAGACAAATATTCATATAGTGTTCTTTACCACTATATTTACGATAATTGTTTCCACATAATGCCTCACGATTTCCTTAAACCATCCCTCCAAGGGTATTTATCATAGCACCTGAGTTGTGTACAACTTGTCATGGCTCCATCTCGCAACTCATCAAAAAAGAACTGTCTTGAGATGCAGTCATGAATTGGTTACAATCTCGCACTATATAATAAATTTACTCGACGTTGGACAATACTCGAATTTTTATGTTCATCTAACTTCACATAGTTATCATATTGCATGCACATTATGCATGGTCTTGAGGCTATGGTGCAACCCACCATACCTCAACAGGGTTCTAGTGTTTGTCTATCCTACGAACATGTATATAAATCATGTAAGCATCTAGTATGACCACTAATGCACAATTAAGTGTATGTTTGTCTCGTAAAAAATCTTTTGAAAATGTGATCGTTGAAGTTTTTAGTTTAGGTAAATTCAACCTAGTTCTCTATACCTTGGCTCTGATTACCATCCTGTAACACCCCCAAATTGGGTCGCCGGTGGAATGTATTTTCCTGGGTGGAGGCATTATACTTCATGATCCCCATGCACCAAGTCAGAGAGGTGCAATGACCTTTCTAACTGAGTCGTTTGAAAAGTATATTGTTAATTTGGACTCCCAATGCACAGCAAGTATGTCATACATCTATTTCACTGAGAAAAAAAATGCTTAAAAGTGTCAACATTAAATGGTTGGTGAGTTCATTGGTTTTGTAGTATGGAATATAAATCCCAAAACAATATTTACTAGGTTTATGTGTTACAAGTTTCGCAATATAAGAATTGCAACGCATAAACAACATATATAGGTTATCCTTATATAAAATCCCAAATTTTTCAAGTATATATTGTAATGAACACGCATATCCCAAAAAATGTTTCAAGTAGTTATTATAATAAAAACATTATCCCAAAATGTTTCAAGTAGATATTATTAATGAGCACAATTATCCCAATTGTTTCAAGTAGATTTTATAATGAAACACTTATCAAAAATATTTCTAAGTAGATAATATTATAAGCACAATATACCTAATTAGTTTCAAGTATGTAGAGAAATGGATTACGATTACTCTAAGTTCATGGGGAAAACTGTGAGTAGATTGTAAGTATGCCACTTTATTCAAGGCACGGTAAATGTTCATTTGTATATAGTTGTTGGGTTCATGTAGAATCCTATTCCATTCATATCGATTGTTATGGATCCTATAGCGTTTGTAGTTCGATCTTCGAACTTTGTGAGAGTAATTCACCCGATCGGGGGTTGTCGATCCCCAATAGAAACTATTTTATAACATTCGCGCTCACCCTCTAAGTGATTTACAGTCATGAAACCTAAGCTAATTCGTAATTATTCGAGTAAAAGTCAAGTATGTGTTTACGTCCAAAAAGTAAACCAAGTATTGTATCTCATCGCATGACAAGTAAAGAAGTGCATAAATCAATTTGTAATCAACCAAGTAAATGTATTTATAATCAAGCATGTTCTCACCCCAAAACTTATAAAACAAATCATGTAAAACGTGGGGTTATGAACTCACCTCAAGTGAGCTAATATCAAGTATATCACGCAAAATGCGTCCGATAATCGTCGAAAGCAACCTAATCCAATATAGGTCGAATTAGTACTCAAGTACGTTGTCTAACAACTACCATATACAATCCTATATAGTTATCATCATATTATCGTTCGGGCTATCATAATCAAGAGGTCATGACATGACGTACGAGGAGCTAGGATACTTTAAATCGTAAATCCAACAACTCGTCGATACGTCATCCGAAGAGGCCTCATTATGAAATTCCCTAGTAATATAGCACTTTGATAACTAATAACACATATATCTCTATATAGCTATATCACCATCTAATCGTTTTAGCGAAATCATATTTATAAGGTAAAAACGTTTATAATTACGCCTTTAGCAAAAATGACATAACTTTGTCGTTTTTAGTCCGTTTCTCGCGTTTCTTACGCCCACGCTTTCGTAGTAAGACGAGTTTTTTTAACGAGTGATATAAATCACATTTTTAGTTTTCATGTTTTGATGTGAATAGTGTTTTTACTGTTTATTACAGATTATAACTTATTAACGCAAAACCCGTAAATACCGTATCTTATTCGTTATAGCTCTGTTTTTAGCGATTCTTTCGAGCACGTTCTTGTAATTGAAAGTTTTATCATATTATTGATGTTTATAAAGTATAAGTTTCTGTGGTGAATAGTACTTTTTATAAAAATTATTTTATAAAAGTATTAACTATCGTAAACTTGTAAATAGCGTATCTTCTTCGTTATTAATCGGTTTTTCAAGTTCTTTATGACCCCTCGATCCTTGTGACATGTAGTATTTTATAAAATCATAAAACATATATGTAAATTTAGATTACAACAGCCCTTAAGGATATATTTCTCAAATGTGTTTAAAACTTGTTTTAGGACTTTTTAGCTTTACCACTTTGTTACAAACCCATTAGAACCCTTAATATCTTATGTATTACATATATTAGGTCCATTAGGTCATGTTTTGTCTTAGATTTCAAGATAACAAGTGTTCTAATCTCACTTTTAATCAAAACCCATTAAAGAAACCCTAAATGATGATTTAGCTAAATAAAACATATGAACACATAAAATCATAAGTGTGAATACATAAAGAGTCTTAGTTACCCTTGATGATATGTAGTATGATGACCAAACAAATCCCAAATCCCTTGGTTAGATTCAACAGAACACAAGCTCTGAACCAATGGTAAAACCTTGATTAGGGTTTGAAACCTTACTTCTTCCAATCTTTGCTCCAATACTTGCAAATGGTTAACCAATGCTTGTAAACACCTTAGAAGGTCTTAGGAATGATGTGTGTATGCTTGTATAAATGGTAGAAAAATTTGTATGGATTGTGTAAAGGGGTGTTCTTGAGCCGTGGCATGTATAGAGAGAAATGGGAGAGATTTTTGTGTTTTATACATTTAGGAATGTGTTTTGTTATGTTTCTTACTAGTTAGCCTTTATATAGGGCTTAACTAAGGTTAAGAAACTCTAGTTAAGTTAACTAGGGTTAAGTTAAAGGAAAATATCTAAAAGATATTTTAGATAAATATCTAATAAATATCTTATAAATATCTTGCATAATATCTCTTGTAAATATCTTGTTAATTAAACGCGAGCTATGACCAAGGTTGAGGAACAAAGATGACACGGTTCATAAAATGATATTTTATGATCATAAGAATAACAGCGAGACATGTCGTAAATTTTACGATTTCAAAACGATTAACGAACGCGTTACGATCAACCGTTGACTCGCGAAACTCAATATAAAAATTATCAATTCTTCTCAAATTTTCATAATAAAATACGTAAATATTTATTAGCGATAAATAAAAATTTTTATATGTCGACGGCTCGTTACACGGATACTCGTAAATAAAATAATATTTCGACATCGGGCACGTAATCGTCGTTT
The DNA here is from genome assembly GCA_026074375.1 of Tanacetum coccineum. NCBI lineage: Eukaryota > Viridiplantae > Streptophyta > Magnoliopsida > Asterales > Asteraceae > Tanacetum > Tanacetum coccineum. The sequence continues at coordinate 13,372 of BQNB010141642.1, forward strand.
TACAATGACTAAAACCAAAAAAAACGGGGGTGTTTAATTGGGTTTAGAAAAAACTGGATGCGTTAGAAGAAGGATATGCTCTGAAGCCATCTTGGCGTGTAGGATTTGCATTTGGGGAAAAATAAGGTTCCTCTCATCGAAGAAGATTTCATCCTCAATTAGATAAGGATTATTTCTGCTGCTGAAGTGAGCGAGTTTCCTTTTATCTTTATGCATTTCTCTTTCGGGTCCTCGAATGGTTTATTGGAGTTCATTGATACGCGTCATGGTGAGAGATTTAACTAGAGAGGTTTTTACGAACAAAGGTAACAAAGAAAAGATAGATTAAAAGAAAGCTAACTGAAAAGAAAAACAAAAATCTCACTCGATTGGAATCTAGTGAGTAGAACTAAGCTAAATAGACTATGAAACCTAGACTATTCTCCGGCAGCGGTGCCAACAACTTGATGCGGATTTTAGTAAACTCAAAAGTTTTACAATCCTCCTAGGCAGCGAACCTAACCGTTGTAGTGTAGTATAGGTAAATCCGAAGGGATTGATCATTCTCTAGGGGAATAACGAGGTAGGTTCGAAGTGTATGTCGAATAACAACTAATAAAATAAGTAATAATTAAAGAAAACTCAAGAGAAGTAAAATGTGTTCACTTAGAATTCACGCCCCCTAAATATGCGTGTTTGATTATTAAGCACGATTAATTTAATAATTCTATGATAATTCTTAAATGGCTTGGTTAAGCATTCGCATCCCCTCACCTTCTAAACCTATGGACAATGTCTATGAGTATGCTCAATCAGACACAACCATAAACTTAACTCTAATAAACTCGATTAATATGTAAGATTCAACCTATGTGACTTTAGGGTGCCAAGAATCACTAACTAGTCTAAAGGTTGCTCTTTTAACTAACTACACATGCATAATCATCAAGTTAACTATTTATTTCATCCATGCTTGGGGTGCTAAATCAAGCCTTAATTATCTAGTAGTCTAGTTAACTAGAGATGAATTATCTTTCAACAATTAAGGGGTCCCTATCTTGTAAACCCCCCCCCCCATTTTTTCCCCTACCCCCCCCCCCCCCCCCCCCCCCCCCCCCCCCCCCCCCCCCCCCCCCCCCCCCCCCCCCCCCCCCCCCCCCCCTAAACAATCAGATGAAATCAACAAAAACCCTATTATTATGATTGTGGATCTATGATTTAAACAAACATATTAATGATCATATCATCAAATATACTATAAATACCAAACATACACTCACTATCTAGAGGTTGTTTTTATCTAAGCAAACACAAATATCACGGTATGAAACCAGCACGAGACCTGACTGGTGAAAGCCGTACAGAAAAGTAACCTATAACACCCCCGCCCCAACGTCGGTAACATAACCGCTACTGGTCTTGAATGGGTCAGTGGTAAGCCAAACATATAAACTAGGGTAACTGTTAAATGTTGAGATAACAAAAGTTTAAAGAGTGCGGGGATAGCTCAGTTGGGAGAGCGTCAGACTGAAGATCTGAAGGTCACGTGTTCGATCCACGTTCACTTCATAAATTTTTTTTACCAACATTTGTTTGGGCGGAGGCCAGGTCTTGAGTTCGAATCTTTTATCTTGGCTTCAGTTACTTCACGTGATATTTCTTATCTTGCGATATAATTTAACATATGTTGAGATGGCCGAGTTGGTCTAAGGCGCCAGATTAAGGTTCTGGTCCGAAAGGGCGTGGGTTCAAATCCCACTCTCAACATTTAACTTTTTTAAATGCTGCAAATGCTCTACTGGTTATGCCACATTGGCAAGCAGTATGGGTATGTTGAACTTTATATTCGTAATTTAAATTTTCAACTATTCAAAGCGCTCAAAATGGACCCGAAGGGTGTTCTTTTTCTTTAAATTTTCAACTATTCAAGGCGCTCAAAATGGACCTTGGATGATATGTGGTACACCTATTTTCCTTACTAAGTGGTCACCATGAGTTAATTTCACCAAAGAGGACTTATCATGGACCCTGGATGATCTCTAGTACACCTATTTTCCTTAAAAAGTAGTTACCATCAGTTAGTCTTACCAAAGAGGACTTATCTAAGGTGCATGTGTAGATTATAATGCATGATGTCTCATTGGTTGCGTATACTTCGGATGGGTTAAGCATGCTACTAAACTTGGAACGCCTATGATGTTTGGATACTTATACGAGTAACATGTGCTTGGAGTCATGGGGGAGGACTTGTTATGCTAGGCTATTATTGAAATCAATGTGAATTATGAGTTGGTTGATAGCTTGGTTATGGTTGTACCAAAGTTATAGGGAAATTGTTATACGCGTGAAACTATCCGTATTGATTGTTGGGTATTTGTTGGATACTTGCCCAAAGACAACTAAGGAGGTCCATAGTTCGAACTTGAATGTGGATGACGAGGGGTTTTGTGGTGCTTAAACCTAAGTTTGCTTATCGTCCCAAAGACAAATCGTCTAAAGCTAAGGAGGGTGCAAAGAATGTTGGTTGATGTGTGTCCCAGATCAGGGTGAAGACAATCAATAGCCTAGCTAATTACCAAATTGGTTACCGGATATCACTTGAAGTCGTGTAATCACTTTCCAAAGAAGATTATTCGACCATATGTCTGGGTATCACGAACACCTCATTGGGATAAAACCAAGTGTTTGTTCTTGCTCTAGGCACAGATCAAGAACCCTGTGTTTCTATGTGCTTTTGTTTTCTGTGTGTTTTTTCATGCAATTATGATCCCTATTTATAAGAGAAAAACTCAACACCTAGTCAATGGAATTAATTAGAGATTAATGGCCAATTAATCTCTTCCATAATTATCCTCTATAATTTAAGAATTAGTGGTTACATGACCAAATTAAATGTGGTCATTTAATGCAATCAAATCTGCCACTTAAATAGGCAAAAGTTATTACAAAATATTTAATGTAGTCAAACCTGCCACTTAAATGTTTGTAACCACTCATTTAATTCTAACCACTAAAAGAGTCAGGGAAAATCAGTGACTTGATGGGTGTACACTCTGTACCTCCAAACCCATTTCCAAGTATGATACGATTCTCACAATTGCACAAAATTTCCAACAATCCTCCTTAATTTAGTACAATTCATTTGCATGAAAAATTAGACATTAAAAAAATAAGTGCATAAATGAAAATGTCCTAAGGATTGAATTTCCATCTTAGTAAATTACACGTTCAAATATTCGAGAATCAGAGTGTTCTAAGAATTGAACCCTTCAACCCATTTGAATACCTAAAGATAAAATATACACAAGTTTTCAAACACATAAGAAACTCCTGACGCTATACAAGTCATGTGTCCATATCCAATTCATAAATGTTGTAAGAGCCAAAGTCCATGCTCCCTGAAGCGGTAAAACCTCAATATTTACATAGGTGGTTCCTCTTTATTCATGCTCCTGCTAAGCACTTTTTCAAAGAAATTAACCATTGAGAAGTAAAGACTTCATCCTCCTTTTCAGCAGGTTCCAAGCACATCCTTGGGATGATATGTAAATACATGTGCTTCGGTCCTCTGAACGTTCAGCTTTCCACATTGAACTCAGCTACCAAGTTTTCTTAGTAGGGAGTTGGGTGTCCTAGCATTCAGTGACTTAGTTAGACTTTAATCCCATCACTTCAGCAGACTTTATAAGCACGTCTCTAGCCAGTCCCTTCGTCAAGTCATCAGCTAAGTTTTGTTGAGACCTCACAAACTCTATAGAAATCACCTCATTTGTGATAAGCTCACGAATCATGTTATGCCTGACACCTAAGTGTCTAGACTTCCCATTGTACATTTGGCTATAAGCCTTTGTCAATGTAGCAGCACTATCACAACAGATAGAAATAGGTGCTA
>BQNB010141643.1:0-16023 GCA_026074375.1 Tanacetum coccineum
TTGTTGTCATGTCCCTAAGCTTTGTTCTTATGATTTAAATGCTAGTGCATCAATTTTGAATGATTAATATTACTTCAATGTGACATGTTAAAAATGACCCAAACAACTTGCCGTGTTTAGAACCGAACAACATGAATTCTTTGAGAACCGAACAACTCAGTATAGAAGGAACTGAACAACTCAGTTTACTAGAAGGAACCGAACAACTTAGTGCAGAGGGAACCGAATAACTCTGTTTATTAGAAGGAACCAAACAACTCACTAGTAAATAGGAACCGAACAACTCTGAAGTTAGAAGGAACCGAACAACTCTGAAGTTAAAAGGAACCTAACAACTTAGTGCAATACGGAACCGAACAACTTAATGTATTAAGGAACCGAACAACTGCTTGTCCTTTGGGAACCGAATAACTAGTCTACTTAAGGAACCGAATAACTTGATCATTAAGGATCCGAACAACTAGTTTTTCTTCCTTAGAAATCATGTTTGCCTCCAAGACCCAAAACACTTAAGATCAAAATTTTAATTTAAAAGGCGATTTAAAAATCTTAATTAGGGTATTAATTAAACTTGGTTAATTATTCACTCTAAAACAAGTTAAGTTAGCATAAGTTGTCATTTTAAATGGATAGATCTTAATAAGTGGAAAAAGTCTTAAACTTCCTAATTCTTAAGAAACGTTCACATCATGAATCAACTATACGTGCTCACTAAATAGGTCTCTATAGTATATTGTATAAAATTGGTTGTACATAAATTGTATTGATCCTATCTAAGCAGAATCATGGATACTACAAGAGCTCAGCAATAGGCACTGGATGATGAATTAGTCGCCCCTGCTGACCGTCTCAAGATTGGGAAAAGCAATCTCTGACTAAGCTCAAATCACAAATCTAAGGAACCTACTCTTCAAGTGGCATTAGATGCTCTTAAACTCACTCCATTCTACAATGCATTTGAGATATCTGCTGATGTACTAGAAATATACATGCAAGAGTTCTGGGTCACTGTCCCCAGACATCATTCTTCACTTCGTTTCAAGTTGAATGGCAAAAGTCATACTGTTAACGTTGACAAAATCAGATATATGCTTAAGATTTGCCCTAAACTCCCTGGTCAGATATTTGAAGAACAGCCTCCGCTCACCCCCCAGGATTACATAGATTTCGTACTCCTCACGGTGGCTCCCCCCTCAGCACCCCGCGAGTTCCTGCTTCGTCTGGTGGGTTGATATGGGCTACGACTTAACCCACCCCCAACGCCAAGTGAAACATTGACACTACACGTTATTAAGATAGGTTTGGAACCCGTGATTGGAAAATGAAAGCCAAGATGTTTGGCTCAGCAAATACTACATGATTAAGAAGCCCCAAATAAATGCCAAATTAAAAGCCAATACACAACCTAACCAACCCAACACATATTAAACTAAAATTTCAACACAAGCAAAAACGCAATGTAATTTCCGACCATAATATAAGAAAAGAAAGAGCCCAATATTTTTTTTTTCCATTTTTAACAACGAATCATTGAGAAACTAAATAACAAACTAAACCCTACAACCTACAATAAAAATAATTAAGCTTAATGCACAACCAAACATATTGGTGACAAAAGGCGCAAAGACTCAACAGAGACTAACCGTGAGTAAAAACTACCAGACTAACGAAGATTCCCAACCTAAGAGACACACGCACCAAACCTATCAAACGAATACACTCTCAACCCTTGATACTCAACAAATCCCACACAGCCCGACACACCCATACCGAAGGACCCAATAAGTCAAGACTCCCTAAACCCGCGCAACCCACGCCCCCCTCCCCTCCGCCCCTCCCTAATACCCTTCCCTGCATGGTCTCCCCCCCCCCAAACCACCCCAGTACCACAGGCCAGCCCCACCCCGCACCGCACACCCCCCCGCGTCAACACCATCCTAATGAACCCCTCCCCAATTTGCAACTTGGGCTCAGATATATATACCTCAACCCACCGCAACAGCGCACCAATATAAGCAAATGAGCAAAAGGCAAAGAGTTCTCGGAAGCTTCAGGATGTGCTACATCTATACAGCCAAAGAAACTTAACCTAGAATGAAGCATTTAAACTACTGCAATTGATCATGAGAAAGCAAAACCTTAGGAAATAAACAAGGAAAACACACAAACCAAATAAGCTAGAAAACTTAATAAGCTAAACTGACTCCAAAAACATTAAGAACTTAATTAATCAACTTATTATCCATCAAAATGAGCAAAAAGTCTCAGACTTAAAAGGAAAAAGCTAATTAAAAACAAATTTAAAATCCTAAAGTTCTAATACTATGATTTTGGATATTCCAGGTTTTCTTTTCTGAACTTTATGACAGCTAAAATTTAAAACCTAGGAAAATAAAGCTAGAAATTGCAAATTAAGAACTTGAAACTAATCTATTAAGCTTATATTAAAACTCAAGTCCTACTGAATTTGAACGCTAAAAATCCCCCCTAAATTACTGTTCTAGAAAATTAAACTACAACACACGGCAGTACAAACTTAGGATAGTAATGCAGTGTAAAATTCAGCAGTACTATTCATCAAGTTCAAGTGAAAGTACTGCTGATAGCAATATGACGTTCATTAAAGAACTAAATAAGCTATGAAATTAAGCTATATAATAAATATCTGAAACACTTATAAAATAGCTAAAGCTAAACTTAATCACTACATGAAAATAAAAGCTAACAGTACTAATCTTATGGTTAGTACTGGAAGTGTAAAGGTTCAGCAGACTAAACTGAGGTTAGTACAGCTGAGTTGCAGAAATCAAGAAGTGCACCTAAACCAAACACTCCTTTGGTCATATATACGAGTAGAGAAAAGCTTTTTAGAGAAATCTAGTGTGCAACAATACTAAATACCAAGATAAAAACTAGATTATCAAAAACCAACTCAGCAATCAAGATTAAACAACTGAATTAAGTAAAATTCTAAGATTTTAAAAACAATTAAGCTAATATTTTTGGATTTTAATTATGGAGTTTTTTATGACAGAAATTAGAACTAATGATCTATAGACTATTTAAAGCAAAAACATACTAGAACATATAACAATAAGCACAATAGAAGAGATAATTTAAAACACTAATAAGAAAGAGAATAAGCAAATATAAGCAATATTAACATATAAGCTATAACTAAAGGCAATTTAAAAAATACAATCTGAAATTAAAGTAAGGATGAAAAGAGGAACTAACTTGATCCTTTAGCAAAACAAAACAAAAGAAACCAATAAAGCAGCTACAAGCTCCCCAAACTATTAATAAGCTAGGGTATAAGTCCTTGGATCTCTTCCAATTTAAGATCCCCTTCTAAAACCAAATACAATAAGATCCATGTAAGACTAAACTGATTTAAGGTTTAGATAAGGTTTAATACTGTATTCAATGAGCACTATTTCAGCTTTATAGACAGAAAGAGCTTAATATGAAGCTTATTAGCTTATTGAGACAATTTGTCTAGTAAGTAGTAGCTTAAAGGTTGAAAATAAAGAAGAGCTTATGAACAAATAAAAACTGAATTTCATAATTGAAAACTAAATTAACATTACTAAGAAAAGGAAAATTACATTTAAGAAAAAATAAACGATTTTAAGCTAACTAAAAAATTTACATAAAACACTAGATAAAAAAAGAAGGACTTCCTTGGCGTGTGTGAGAAATGAGGCCTATTTAATACGTGCCAAGCTGAAAGCTTCGAGGTCCTCTTATCTTGCCTGTCTCACAAACTTTTTAATATTCAACCAATCATTTCTTTCTATTTTCTTCAATCATTTGAGCATTCTATTGTGGCCCGTTGGATTGGATTGTAGACAACATAGGAATAAGCCAGGGCTGGCATTGCTTCTTTGATGTGATGTTGTGCCCTACATATTGTGAGTAGATTAGCCACAAAAAACCCACATAAATATTGCTTTTCTTCCTCTGTACATGATCCCTCGTCTTAAATGCGTCATGGCCAATAGGAGCTTGATTTGACATGATTTTTCCCATGACAATCTTGATATCTAGATTTAGGGGAACCTCTTGAATGAGAACGATTTTTTTTGACCATGTAATTTCTATTTGCCCCTCTCTTTACCTATGCTGAGTGAAATGGAGAAGATGGGTTGAATAGTAAATGGGTTTCCCGCCTATTTTGGACAGTTAACACAACTTTGAAGCTTTGGTGAGTTTGCAATTTTGGTCCTATCTCTTTCTTTCCCTCTTTTTCTAGTTATAAATAACTTTTGGGGAAAATTGGCCAGATTGGGCCCTTGTGGATGTAACAAAAAGGAAATGGCTTAATGGATTTGGGCTTTGGGGGGGGGCTTCCGGCTTTGTACTCTTCTGATTCTCCGTGTCCGTGCTTTAACTCGTTTTGATGTAATCGTGATTTTTGACTTATATTATCCGTACCTGCTATACCCAAAACACACACAAAAACAAAAGCATATTTTTGCCATTTTTGGTCGTTTTGTGGTTTATTTGGGTATTTTTAGGACAAACGGATATGTTATTTTACACCACTTATCAAAATTGCCCCAAACTAAACGATTGTGTGGCACCCTCACGCAATATCACATTCCTTATAACCAATTATCTCAAAACTTCCCTAAACTAAACCTTTGAAAAGTAGCAAAGAACTTTGTTTGAGAGAGTTAAAGAGACATCAAGTTATAAAAACACCCATTTATCCCCCATTTTCAATTTCAAAGATTTTTTTCTCTTTTTAATGATTTTTCTTGAAAATTAACTACCGCTAACTACAACCTTAATATGTGTTGACAAAATGTAATGGTTTCATTAACCTCATTGGTAACTTTAGGATCATAGAACAAAAAGGCAACAATTAAGTGCCTAAAAAACGATAACTTCAACATCCTCATGATTTTTCACTTTTCCCATGCTATAAGCTTAAAAACAAGATCATATGCTAATTACAATCCATGACACTAAACACTACTCATAAATACTAAATGTGTACTTAAACTTTTCTTCCCGTAAATCAAAAAATCCTATTTTTTTGTAATCTCATTATTTTAAACTTAAAGTCATATACCCGAAGCTCTTTAAGACTTTGGTTTTCGATATTTTTATAATTTCCAGAAATAAAAGCGGTAATGGTAAAGAACGCAATAAATAGCTCCTAGCCCTTTTCAAAAAGATCAAATTAATAAGATTAAAGTCACATCGCGGTAACAAAATTTTGGCTTTTATTTGGCAACTTAAGCAAAGCACCCATTCATGTCAAATCCCCTAAGGCTCTTTAAGACATGAATGGACCAATCTCATTTGCACCAAATACCCCTTGGCTCTTTAAGGTACAACAAAACTAAAATAAGACAAAAAAATAAAAGCAACATTATTAAAACCTCTAGTCCTTAGAACTACCAAAAAAACATCCGGCCCGCATCCATGCCTTCGACAATATGTAGCAAACATATTTCGAACCTCGGGCAAAACTTCCTCGGCCTTTTAGAAGGCTTAACAACGGTTGTGAGACCACAAGATGTAGTAAACTTTTTATCATCTTTGGATTATTATTGAATCCTACTATCGACTTATCCCCATATACCTACCCTAAGGCTCTTTAAGGAAATAAGCAAAATAATTTGCACATGTGTGATACGTATAGAAAAATCCAAAAATAAGTATTAAGGTATTCCCTATATGTACTCATACCTAATCACAAAAAAACTAAAGAAAACTTCTATTAGCTAATTATTAACCAAAAAAAACCATAACAACGTTATTAATAAACATATTCATATAAAAGTGAAACAAAGCTAAAAAGTGAAACAAGCTAATGGGAGAAAAAGCCACAATTAATACTTATGAGCTTGAAAGAAAACCAACTATTCTACGTTTAATGTCATGACTTATAAATAACACTATCATTTCTTGTTCTTTGCAATTTAAAATCTCTAAGAAAGAAATTCGCAAATACTTAGCCTATATAAAATCCAACTCGGCATATTTAAAATCTACTTGAGATTAGCACAAGTCTTCATTTACTAATGATTTCAAGTCTTGCATATTTAAAGTCTGCATGAGACTAGCACAAACTATCATCATTAATTGTTAAGGGAGAAAGCTAGAACTCTACACGTACGATCGGGTCAAAAATTACTTCTTGTTCTTACCAGCGGAAAACCTACATTTGTGTCTTAACACTTATTTATTTATTTTTTTTTCTCTTTTATATATTTTTAACTAAATAACAAGACTGAAAAATTTAAAATTTTTGCTATTTTTGTGGGAAAAACGGGTACGTGAGAACAAAACAATAAGCAAGCAACATCAAATCGATAGATTCCCTTCCCCAAACTAAAACGAAACATTGTCCTCAATGTTTAAAGTCGGGTCTCTACGAAAATCTAAGCCGTTTATTAGGTATGCAAAGATAAACGTTAAATCGATAATGATGAAAGGATATGGATCTCCCCAAACTAATTTCACACAAAGGATGAGAAACTCGAGTAGAACGGGATAAATCAACCGGACACGAGAGACTTCAAAGAATTTGTTGGGAGAATCCTGCAAAAATCACAACAAACAAGCAACAAACATCGAGAAATCGGAGAGAGTACAAGCCTCGCTCAACACAACACATTTAGATAATAGAAAATAGAAAATAGAAAGGATAAGCATGGGGTGAACTCCCACGAAGCGGCTTGTTTTTGGTCACCGAGTCGCAAGCTCGACTCGATCCCTGAATTTAGTTGTCCTTAGGGAGAGCAAATAGAAACGTTCATTGAAACTGCCACTGGATTATGAAACGTGAGGATTCCGGGGTCAAAAACAAAATTCTCACTTCTATAGGAGAAAATGAAAGGAGATTCCTTATTGTAAGTGAAGAATGGAAGAAAATTCCAAATGATAAATGCGAAGGAATTGACATCTTCAACATTTAGAGGAAACGTCTTCTTACTTTGGTAGAAATTAAGCACAACATTCTTCAAACATTCATCTGGTGGTTCTGCCGGAGGTAGAAGAAATGACGGTTCTTTGAAAACTAAAAGAGTCCCGGAGGAAATGTTCTCTTTTAACTTCTCCTTTAATGTTATAAGATTTTTATCATGAATGGCATGATAAACTAGTATACCTGGTTTGAATACTTTGTCCTCGTTACCGAGAGAATTCAATGTAACACTAGCCGACAACTCCGCAGTGAAAGGCGAGTCGGAATCTAAAGAAGGATGTGGTAAAATACTTGTGGTGGTAGAGTCAAATGAAATGGGTAAGTCCTTTTTCAAATCCTTTGGTTTGGAAAAATGATCATTAAAATCAATTGGATTATCAAAAGTGATTCGAATTGGCATGACAATGGTATTGATTTGAACATCACTTGAAACTTCCTCTTCTTTAGGATGAGAAAGAGGTTTTGGTTTCTTATGTAAGTAAGTTGCCAAGAGACAAATTATCTTTTTCCTTATCGCAATTCGATTCATCATTTTCCACACAAATCGGACTAACGAGAAAAACATCGGTGTTTTCCATGAACAAACCTTCTCTCCGGTGAGAGTAGGGGAAGTAGGATTGCTACTTAACACTTCAAGGGTGGAAGGAAGGGTAAGATCAATTCCCGGTGGAATCAAATCTTTTTCAAGATAATCTTCTAATTCACTTGCTTCCGGTGAAGTAAGTGTGGAGGAAGAAGAAGACTTAATCTCGACATCCTTATTATAGAGCGGATTCACGTTGCTAGATTTGAAACTTTCATCGAATTCGAAAAGAGGATTTGAGTAAACTTGAAAATTTACTTCATGAAAATCCTTTTTAAGAGTCGGATCATCATTACCCGGTGGTAACGAATCAAGAGGAGCAAGTTCATTGGCGAACTTCTCTAAATTATCACTAGTCTTCACCATTTGATCTGCACATGTTCGAAAGAGATATGGATCATCCCAAAAGTAATGCTTTATATCCTTGAAAAACTTCCTCTTTTGTTGGGTTGACATTCCTTTGATAAGAAAATTCCCCGCGTGGTAATTTGCTATATCGGCAAACCACGGGGTATTTTGGTCATTATGAGAAGTCACCGTATTCAATGTTTCAAGAGGAAAAGTTTCATTAATCTTTTTAGGATCAAAAACATTCTCATACGGGTTTTCAAGATGAGAGAGGTGATCGGCTGCATAGTTCCCTTGGTATCAATTACTGAAAAATCAAATTCTTGAAGAAGTAAGACCCATCTAAGCAATCTTGCTTTGGCATCTTTCTTGTTGAAGAGGTATTTCAATGCGGAGTGGTCCGTGTAAACAACACTTTGTTCAATGATTAGTATGATCAAAACTTCTCAAAAGCGAAAACACCTCAAGCATCTCTTTTTTCGTTGTTGTTAGTTTGATTCTGCTTCGGATCATTGTCTTACTTCGTAATGAATTGTCGGATATGCTTCTCAATTCTTTGTCCTAAAACCAGCACCTATGCATAATGACTTCGCATCGCACTATGAATTCAAAAGGTTGGTCCTAATCGGAGCAATGAGAAATTGCATGCTTGTCGTGGTTAACTTCTTTTCAATGAATGAAAGCAAGAAAGCAATCTTCCGAAAAAAGAAAGAATGATTTTTTCTCTAAGAGGAATGGGTCCATGGGTCGAGAGATTTGGAAAAAAGTCTTGATAAATCTCGATAGAATCCAGCATGCCGAGAAAACTACTGATATCTTTTGACCGGTTTGTTGGGTGAGGAACTTTGAATTACATCACTTTGCCTTATCGACTTCAATTCCTTTTCTAGAGATCTTATGTCCAAAAACCATGCCTTCTTTAAAACCATGAAATGGCTCTTTTTTTTTCCCTATTTAGTGCTAATTTTGGCGTCATTCACACTTTTGAGCATTTAGTCTAAATTTGGCAAGACACGAGGAAAAAAGAGATCTCCGAAAACTGGAAAATCTCGTCCATGAAAACTTCCATCGTTTTTTCTATCATGTCTTGAAAAATGGCCATCATACCTACGTTGAAAATTTCCGGGTGCATTTCTCAAAACCGAATGGCAAACACGGTATGCGAAAGTTTCTTATGTGCACGTAAAAAGGAGTTTTCTCTTGTGGATCTTATTAGGGTCAATTGGGATTTGAAAATACCCCGAAAAACCATCTAAGAAACAATAAAATTCGTTGCCGGCTAAACGTTCTAGCATTTGGTCCATGAATGGTAACGGAAAATGGTCTTTACAAGTTGCTTCGTTTAACTTTCGATAGTCGATGCAAACTCTCCATCCCGTGACTAATCTTGTAGGCACCAACTCATTTTCTTCATTCTTGACAACGGTCATACCACCTTTTTTAGGAACACAATGGACTGGACTAACCCATGGACTATCCGAGATCGGATAAATCAATCCCGCGTCAAGAAGTTTTTCTACTTCTTTTTTGATGACGTCATGGATTTTAGGATTAACCCTCCTTTGATGTTGGACTGAAGGTTCGTAATCATCTTCTAAAAGGATTTTGTGAGAGCAAAACTCTGGATCTATGCCTCGGATATCAAAAAGTTTCCAAGCAATTGCTTGTTTTCGGTTTTTTAGAACGTTAATGAGTGAGGTCTTTTCATCTTGGCTCAAATCTTTTGAAATTATGACTGGAAGCTTGTTATTTTCCTCTAAAAACGCATACTCGAGATGTGGAGGTAGCTCTTTAAGTTCGTCTTCGGGAAGTTCATCTTTTGGTTTATAAGAAGTAGCATATTCGAGTGAAGACTTCTTTGGTTCAACAACTTTAAGATCTTTTTGAGTTCCGAGTAAGTAATCTCCTTGGTTTGGTGGAGGTAATGGATCAACTTTCGAGAAGTTCTTCGAAATGAGAATGTCACCCTCAGATCTAGTACGTAGCATTGAAAAAATGGTGAAACTGTTCAATCATCGATTGCCATAAAAAGCATCAGGCTTCTTCACAGAGTAGAAAATCGCTTTCATCAAAGGAGTTAAGTATACGAGATGCAGTGGAAACAAACGATCGCAGTACGAGAAGGATTTGTGTAAGCAACGTAATCGGAAAATTCCAAGAACTTCTTGTGAAATAAATTTCATAAGCGACATCGATTAGATCAACTTCCTTCAATGAAACGAGATTGTTTTAATGAAATGGAAGCGCCATCACCACATTTAAGGTAAAGATTGATCATCATCCTAAGAGTACATCCTCTCCTTCGTAAACATCAATTAAAGCATGAGCCGTCCTAAGAAAGGGTCGCCCGATTATCAACGGTACTCGGGGATCGGTTATAAAATCAAGCACAACAAAATCGGCCAGAAAGTAAAATTTTCCTACTTTGATACAAAAACAAATTCTCGGCAACCACCGTTTGGTTTGGAAATCGTTCCGATTCGCTAACATCAAAAACCATGTTATGTTTCGGTAAGACCTGAAAATCCAAGCTTTTTCCAAATGGAAAGAGGCATGAGATTAATGCTAGCCCCTAAATCGTGCAAGGGCTAATAATTATCAAATACTTAAAAATCGATAAGGAATTAGAAACGGACCTGTCACCAACTTTTTCCGAAGCTTTTAGGACGATCGCACTACAATTATTCATTCAAACTGGTCCGTTTTGGTTAATTTCGATCAACTGTCTTTGTGTATTTAATCATCTTTTAAACATTGACGCATGACTTTGGCATATGGATGAGAGAATCCGCAAAACTAAGCTCAAAATGAAGGTTTCGAAAGATTTCCATAAACTTTGAAGAAAGAATGTCATCTTTTTCACAATCTTTTGTTTGTTGAGTCTCGACGGGTAAGGCAAATTAGGTTTGGCTTTGTTAGCAACGAAAGAAGGCTCTTCGATTGGTTCTTTATCTTTGGTTTGTTCTTGGACCAATGAAGGAGGTTGGATGTCTTCCGTGCTCGGTAGCTCCGTATCCTTTGTCGCCTCACTATCCTTTTCCACCACCGTCGGTGGAATCAGAGGTCCATTGTAAGTAACACCACTACGAGTCGTAATTGCCTTGGCTTCGTTCCTAGGGTTTAGAATGGTATTGCTTGTAACAACTTGAACTTGAAGTTGGTTGGTGTGAATAGCTTTGCTGAAACTGAGCATCATCTCTAAAATCAATCTATTTCTTCTTTTTGGAATCATTGAACTCTTGAAAATCATTTTGGTTTCTTTGAAAATTAACCAACTTCATTTGCAAGTTATTCATGTTCGCATCATTAGCCTTAGCATAACTAACCAAAATCCGTATTTAAGAAACACCTTGAATATTTTGTGAAACGGGAGGTAAAGCTTGATTGAACCAAAGTTGATATTGTTGTGGTTGGTAGTGGGGTTGATAAATGGCTCCTGATTGTTTTGCGGTTTGGGTTGAAATTTCCTCCACGTTTTGATTCGAATTGAAATTGTTTCCTTGATATTGGCTTTGATTTCCTTGGTTGCTTTAACATAATCGTTGATTGAAACCTGGTGGTCTCATTTGACTTGCCAAATTGGAAGGTTGGTTTCTTTGAAGAAAATTGCCAACGGCTACGGTTTGTTGAAATTGTTGGATGTTGTCATGAAAAACGGGAAAATCATTTCCACCTCGAGTTAACGGACAATGGTTAAAATTATGATTCGATCCACATGTAACACATACTTCCTCAAAACTCAAAAAAACCTCAAACCTCAAATTTCCCTCAAAAACAAAAATCAAAAAATCTGCACAGAGACAAAGGACCTCACCAGTCACTGTCCCTCGAAAAAAACAAACTACAAGAAAAAATTCAAAAAAAAAAACACTCACAAAAACAATCCTCAACAAAATCTCAAAAAAAAGAAATACTTACTATCAAAAGAAATCAAAAAAAAAAAAATAAATCAAAAAAAAAAAGAAAGCACAAAACAAAAACAACCAAAAACATACAACACAAAATACTTCCCCTCCCTCAATAAAATCATACATATACTTCCCATCAACAAAACACACTGCACACAAATCATCCTACTTCCTCATCACATTCTCAACACTCCAACAAGACAAGAACAAAAAAAAAAACACAAAAAACACCCTCTCAAAAAAGATACATTTCCCTCAACAAAACAAGACAACTGACAACACATAAAAATCCTACTCCTCAACACCCTATCCTCAATTCCTCAAAACCTCAAAAGAAAAACAAAAAAAAAGAAAAAAACTCAACTCACTCAAAACTCATAACAAAACAAAAAAATAAGGCTCACAAAAAAAAACAAAAACAAATCAAAAAAAAAAATGAACAAAGTCAAGAACACAACAAAAACACACAGATCAAATATCCTCAAACAAAACTCATCCACATCAAAATTTCCACAACAACAAAAAAAACAACAAACGAAATAAGCACACAACAAAAAAAAAACTCAAATACTTCCATCAAACACCTCTCAACTTACGAATTCTGTACTTCACTTTTTTGGGTGGGGTCTCTAGAAGAGTATCGAGGTGTAGGGGGGCTATTGTTTGGTTTGTGGTGTCATCTTTGCAGACGTTGGAGGAAGCCGTCAAGGGAGAACAACAAACACCTCAAGACCAACGAAGGGGTTATACTCGACAAACTCAAAATCATCAACAAAAAGTTCCCAACAGAAAGCACAAACAAACACAGAAACTCAACACAAAAAAGAAACACAACCACAAGTAGACAAGGTTGCAAGTGGAGGGAGCCTGCGGCGATAAGAGGGGGGGGTGGAGGCTGAGGGCAGACGGCGCGGGGGGGCGGGGTGGCGTGAATGAGGGTAATGGGGGGCACGTGTGACAAGGGGGCTGGGGGTAATTGATAGGCTGTGTCAGAGATCCGATTAATAGTGGTGGTTAGACGGGGGGTTGTGGAGTATTGTGTAATGTATCCAAGATGGTGAATTCATGTCAGAGGTCGCTGCACTAGAGTGTGTTGTGGTAGTGTTAGTGTCATTAATATGATGATTGTAAATTAAGCTTCACTTGTTACTACATCACGCGATCAGATTAAACTCCAAGAACTATCTACTGCATACCCACATTCATCTCAACTACATAACTACCTAAAATATCAAACTTCATCAAAATACAAAACTTACTAACTATACACTTCCTACTAAAACTCATGATCCCTCAGTAATGACCTAGCAAAGTTGTCATAGCACATAACGTTGATACTGCATCGCCCGCATGGACAGCTAGCTCATCAACTAGAAGCGGTCTGATGTGCAGTATTCATGAGCCATTCATTGTGTCGATCTAGTCATCACACTAGATCATTCTTTATCATGGATGGCTCGAGATATGTCACACACGTCGGCTACAATCGACAGTGGTTAGAATAGTAACTTATCTCTTAACCACACTTTTCATTCATACGACAGCGAGTCTCGAGCAGCACATATTCTGAAGCACTACAGTGATACAATATATAAAGTAGACAGAGGACATCAATCTCCGTAACACACGACTTACCACCTTCTTCAATATTCGATCACAGAGCTCACAATTGCACGTTACCTGCAGTCCAAGTATCAATCACACGAATAAAAGACTGTTCAAAAGCACCCAAGAGAAATACACAACCATACAAGAGAAACAATTTCAATTCGAATCTCAAATCTGTGAGAGGAGTAAATCTCAACCCAAACCGCCACAAAACAATCCAGACCATATATCAAGCCCCACCACACACTAATTTCACTCAACAAATCAAAACCCTTTGGTTAACTCAAGCTTTACCTCCCGTTTCACACAAATTCAAGGTGTCCATTCTAAAAACGGGGATTTTGAAAGTTATGCTAAGGCTAATGATGCGAACATGAATAACCTTGCAAATTGAAGTTGGAAAATTTTCAAAAGACAACACAAAAATGATTTTCAAAGAGTTTTAACATGATTCTCAAAGAAATCAAGATGATTTTTCAAGAAGATGATGCTCAGTTTCATGCAAGCTATCACACCAACCAAACTTCAATTCAAGTTCGGTTACAAAGCAATACCAATCTATCACCACAGAAAACGAACCCAAGTCCAATATTACGACTCAGTAAGTGGTTTTACTTACAATGGACCACTCTGATTCCACCGACGTGGTGGAAAACACACACACACAGCGGCGACACAGAAACGTACTACCGTGAGCCCTTCGGACGACAACCCACCTCCAACATAGTCCAATAAGAACAAAACCAAAGAATAAAGACCAATCGAAGAGCCTTCTTTCTCGTTGCTAAACAAAATACCAAACCTAATTTTTGCACATTACCACGGTAAAAACGATGACCGCATGACCACAAACAAAAGATTGTGAAAAGCGATACTTATTCGCCAAAGAAGAGTTTAAATTCTTTCTTTCAAATGTTAAATGAGAATACTTTCGAACCTTCATGTTTTGAGCTATAGTTTTGAGCAGATTCTCTCAATCACATAACCAAAGTATTTAGCGTCAATGTTAAAAAAGATTGTAAATAACAAAGACAAAGTTGATCAGAAGTAAACCAAAACGCCGTTGAATGAAATGATAGCGCGATCGTCCCTAAAAAAGCTTCCCGAAAAGCAGAGTGACCACAGGCCGCGATTTCTAATTCCTTATGATTTTTCAGAATTTGATAATTATCTAGCCCTTGCCGATTTAGGGGCTAAGCATTAATCTCATCCTCATACAACTTTTTTGACTTGCTTTCAATATCGCTAATCCTTCTTTAGGGCATCTTGTCTAAAAATTGCACCCGCGGCAGAAAGGCTAAGGCTACTAGATTCGTTGGACTCAAAGAATTGAATAGTATCGAGTTGGTGTAGTTCGAGAAACCAGATAGGACATTGACAAGGAGTCCTTAAAACGTTCCCATGCTTCATTGAAGGTTTTGTTTGGTTTTTGGAAAAAAGTAATGATCTCATTCCGATAGTAAGGTGGTTTTTGAGGTGGGAAGATTGATTTATGAATTTTGCAACAAGGTCGTCCCATGTGTAAGAAAGATCACTAAGTAGGTTCCTTGTCTAACCAAATTCTCGGGCTTCACCGTCTAGAGAAAAAAGAAAAAGTAAAAGCTTTATCGAAGTGTTCGGAACTTCGGGATGTGTAAACGTTAAAGTAACCTTGTTGAAGAATCGAAGGTGATTGTGAGGGTCTTGTCTACCCGTAAACTTATTACTTTGCACAAGATTGATTAAAGTTGTTAGCTCGAAATTTTGATTCAATTAAATCGGTGGAACACCTCATTGCATCTCACCAGAATAACCCACGATGGAGCTTGTAGCATTTGAGCCATGGTACGATTGTCGGCCATTGGAAAAAACAATGTTTTGATCGACAATTGGTTCTTCTAAATCAAAAGTTTCAACAACAACCGGAGGAGTTTGTTGTTGACGACGTCTTCGAGATTGCGAACGAGTGCGCATAAAAAGAAAAACTAAAAGTCAAATAAGCAAAACTTTACACTATTTTTTTTAACAATGAATTTTAACGGTTACACGGAAGAGACTTAAACCAAATAATCAACTACTTCACGGTAGCTCTCAAAAATTACTTTTCAAGGTGAGCCGTACTTCGTATAGACACAAATGGCAAGTGTTAAATCTTTGATTACAAGTTGGGAACAATTGCAAGTTCACCGGAACTTATTTATGATAATATCTCAATTGAAGATATTATATTTTGGTATTTTTACCAATTGGTGACTTTTATTTCTTAATTAAAACGGAAGATTTTTTTTAAATTTTTGATTTTTTTTCTATATTTTTTTATATCTTTTACTTATACTAAAAAGAAAAATGTATTTTTTTACTTTTTATATTTTATGATTTTTTTGGATTTTTGAATTATAAAACAAGAATGAAACTTTCGAGGGTGAAAGGATAATCAAACCAAATAAACTAAAAACGAAGGAATCTTAAACACTAGTCCCCGGCAACGGCGCCAAAAACTGATTGCAGTTTATATACACTATAAAATATACTATAAAAATAATATACTTCAAAAGAGCAATTAAGAAAATTCCCTAAGGAAAATTCACTCTCAAAAATATATAATATAATATATAATACGTATATTTAACCGGGTAAATATGATCACCCGGGTC
>BQNB010141645.1:0-17242 GCA_026074375.1 Tanacetum coccineum
GCGTGTACAAAGAGGCATGCAAAACAACTTTGTATCACTGATTTTAAAAACCTTTAGTAATGACACTGTAGTGACATGCCATGGTTCACGGTAACTCCAATCGAACGCACAAAGAAGCGGAGAAACAGGTCAGCGCGAAGCATATTAAAAACCTTATTTCTTTAGGGAATTACGTAAAAACGACCCGCCTTAAACTTTTCTTATAGTTTGTTCTAGTGGATGCGTCGTACTTCCCATGAGTCCATAGCATCCAGATTTGAAATATTCTTGAAATCAAGTTTCATAGTTTAAAGTCTTATTAATTTTCTCAAAACAAGTTTTGCACGAAACAAATAATGAGTCACAATGAACTGTAATTAATATACTAGTTTTAATATCATCTTTCACTAAGTATTAGTCCATATTGCATACAATTTAGGTGTGTAAACGAGTAAACAAGTAAATTATGCATAAGACAAATACATAAGATGACATTAAATTAACAAGTAAACATGTAAAATTCGAGTTCTCAAGCGAGTCTTCCCCAATTGGAGAACCATAAGACCCTCACTAGGTTTTCATCAATGTGCCTAAATCGCCTCATTCATCACAGAAGTCATTGAGTAGGTCTTATGGCCGGATAGGTAAACACAATCAGACTAAATATGTAAAAGATCTAGTTTTCAAAAAATAAAAGATTTTAGTTCCCATAAATAAAATCAAGATCTTTTAAATATATAGTGTGATATATTATAAAAAGAAACATATCTACTAAATTAACAGTTTAATTTTATTTCTTTTTACAATATTAGCAATCAATTGTATTCAAGATCTAGATCTACAAATTTTATTTAATTACGGCAAGGATTTGCATAACCTTTGTCATATTTGCAAGAAAACATTAAATAAAATATTAAGCGCAGCAGATCAAGCATATGAATTAAATCTAAGCGTGAACATTCAAGACATGATATAATTAAAAAAAAAGTGTAACCCTAATGCCAAAATGAGTTGATTCGTGATGTCACTATTGGGATTTAATATTCTAGGTAACCAATTAGCTACGGGCACGCAACGGAATGGATCTAGTTAAGGCACATAGAATTAACACTTAATAAAGTAAATGATTATAACAAAGTAAATATTTACTTACCTCTTGATCTTGTACTTGAAACGAGTAGCGGTTAAATTACCGCCTCTATGGTTGCTCACACAAACACGTCAATCGAGTATGAGTTGATTGCTAGTCTACCTTCACGTCTCTCAAACACCAAGTGTTGTATGCTTTGTTTACTTGAACCGAAAACCAAACAAACTTGTGTTTTGGTTTCCTTGCTTAAACCGAATAAAACAATAAACCTTTAAAAGGTTTTGTTTTCTGTCGTAAAGTAACAAAAGGGAAAAAACAAGCCAAAACAAGAATTAAGGGCATGTTTGGTACAAGGAAATAAGATCAAAGAAATGGAAATAAATCAATTTCTCATGTTTGGTGCTGTCTGAGAAAAAGAAAAGCGGAGAATTTCATTTTCTCGAGAATTTAAATTGCACATGATCAAATTCTCAACTTTTACAATGGAATTTGTGGGCTTGAAAAAAAAAGCGGAGAAACCATTATATATTAAACAATTCATGCTTATTGGGTATAAATATGTATGTCACGTGACATCCACATTCCCCGTAAAACATCATCAAACTCTACCCCTCTTTTGCATCTCGTGATTTATTCTGGTGAGGGGTCATTGTTGCCTGCCATCTTCAATGCTTAACACCAGCTCGAATTTTGATCTCTTCTCGAGTCTTTCTAATTTCGACTTGTGTTCTTTTACTTGTAAATTTGTTTTTGTATGATTCACTATTGTTCGATTTGGGCTTACGGAGTTCCAATTTTCAATGGGTTTGTAGTTGTTAGCTAATTTGCATACATTAAATTGTGGTTGTTGCCTCCTTTGGTTGATTTACATATGGGTATCTAATTTTACTACTTTTCATATCTCAATTTCATGGTATAAGATTTTTAAATTAGAAAGAATATTGTGTTCCGTAAACTTTTTCCTAATTTGCAAATTTATTTTTTAAGTATGATTTTTTTCTTATGCATTTTGGGTATGCATAATTGTGTATTCAAGCTACTGGACTAATTATTTTTGCTTCATTTTACATATAATTTTTCTGTTTTCATATTGAGATTATCTGCTGTTCATTTTCTCTTGGATCACAAAATATTTTTATTCTATAATTTGATGTTTTTCTATAATAAAAAACAAGAAAAAATGATTCTTATGTTGTCAATTCTCTTGAGCAACCAAACATGAGCAATACACTAAATTTCTCCGCCAATTCTATTTCTCTGAATTTCTATTCCCTACTTCATTTTTAATCTCTGGAAATTTTCTCTACCAAACGTGCCCTAATATTCCTTGTTATTTACTTTTACGGTTGAAAAAGTCAACCCAACCAATCTTAATGTATTCTGCCGATTGATTGGACAAAGGAAAAAGAAATCAATTTGCTTTGTAGAATATTAATGGGTGGGACGAATATATTTGTTTATGATGGATGGATTCACTTAATGAGGGAGAGGGCTATTTATATAGCCATCAAACCTTAGTTTTAAGATAAACTATGATACCTTTATTATCCTTATCACAATATAACTCTTATCCTTTAACTTTAAAATTGATCCCAAAACCCCCTTCTAGAAGCTATATGGGTTGGTCAACAAGTGACACCCACAAGGTTCGGGTTTTGTCAATTTTAATCCATTCGGTTCATATTTAAATATTTGTTAAGCTAGTTAAACAATTAACGTAATTAACAAATATTTAAATAATTATCGTGAAGTAAAACATACTCTAAGTGTTTAACGCGTGTGCCCCCAATAGGCTCACATATTCGTAACGTATACGTGCTATCCGACTACCATAATCCAACACCAACTACATTGTATAGCCGTATCTTGAAGTCCGGTATCTGCTGACCATTACATTTATCTCTCGCAGTTCTAAAAAGCCTTACTAACTCATTACACTCGTCAAGAAGACGCATAAGACCCTCAACCGTCTGCTCATTTAAGCCAGCCGATTGAGTACCACCGAAATGCCGCATTCTGTTAGTAATCTCATTTTCTGTATCGTAGATGTAAAGTTGCAAAAATCTTGGAGGATCACCAACAAAGGGACAAAGAGTACCGATCCAGTGGTAAATTTGGCCAGATACTTTGAAGACATAAGGACCGCGTCCATTGTTTATTGTTTCGTCCACATGTGCACCGAAAGAAGTCATACTGAACATCTGATTATAGGCCCGTATATGCTCTAGAAAATTACGGTCTCCGAAAAGTTCTTTGATATACTCAGGAGGCTCTCGTTCATCTTCGAGAACGACTTTTCCTCCTGAACAACATTTATGGTAATGGGGTTGCTGATCTTTAGAATATCCTTTAAGGCGTTCACCATACCAAAACTTGGCTTTGCAATGTTCACATGACCACTGGCAGTCACCTATATCCATATATAATGAAGATACACCTGCAAATAACAATTATCGAAAAAAATCAATCCAAAAACAAAATAACAACATGTAAGAGCATCCAGTAGAATAAATTGTTGATAAAATATCTGACCTTACGGCTGGCCGGCCAAACACACGTCGACATGCAGCGTGCCTTCTGCCGTATCACTTTCGTACACCAGAGCGTCGTTTCTCATGAGTCACAAAATCTGTATCCGAGTTGCCTGCAAAAACGAAAATTCAGCCACACATATGATATCCAGCTTCATGAAACTAAAACTAACAGATATAGTTATTGCTTGTACCTTGTGTAGCAACCGTTACTGTTTGATGACTGTTGAGGTCTTTTGCTTTATCATGTGAAGCAAAAACAGAACTTTGTAGGCCTATACACATAAACCAAATAAGTTTTAAAATGCAAAAACATCATACCAATTACAAATCAGAATAAAGATAGTTTCAGCTAATGCTAACAGACATGCTGAGACAGACTACTGCAAACATGTACCCTTCCATCTGTTGAAGGTATAAGGACAATCGAAGAGGCAAAATCCAATACAACTTGGCCCGCATTGTGGCCCGACACAAAAGAAGAGTTGTGGACGGTAGTGTGACTATCAGTACCGGTCTCTAAAACATCGGCCTGACTATAGGGCAGTATAGCATCAGCTCCTGTGTGCTGAGACAGACCAAAATCCAACACTAACGGTCCCTTTTTATAGCCTGATACAAAAGAAGAATCTTGCGCCCTAGTAAGACTCTCACTAACGACTTCAAAAGCATTGGCCTGACCATAAGGTAGAAGGCCCATATCACAATAGGGCATTCTTTTACTTGCAGCAGCTGCTGAAGACTCACCTATTTCAATCCAAAACGGTATATTAGAATCTTCGTCATGAAATAAATAACAAAATAGAATAAGACATATTAAAAAAAATAGTTATACCCTGCGTCTCCACACTTCCCGACTGACGAAAAAGCCAATCGTAACGGTCATCAGGTAAATGTTAGTTAATTAGGGTGTGTGTGATAATCCTGGATAACTCACTTATATCGTGTAAAAGTCCACATTCCGTATAAAGTATTTCGACCTTTATCAATGCCTGGGTTGCACGAAATCTCTATCGGGATAATATAAGGAGTATAGCAATTCAAAATCCCATGACAATAAGGTCCTCCAACACCACCGAAAAACCATCAAAGAATATATTGTTCCCAAGCCATTAAGAAGCAGTTTTCACGGATTTATTTGCTTCACCATTGCCATCGTATGACTACTGTTGTTCCCTCTATTTACACATCAAAGTTTTCCCCAATCTCAATCACCAATAAGGCACGTGCATCATAAGGAATCGGGCGGCTTAACTAAGTTTTACGTTGTCAACATTACTCTTTCCCTTATTCATATTTTAACAAAAAACCAAAAAAAATATAAAGTTTTTTAAAAGTGACTTCGAAAGTTATAATTTACGAACCATCAAACAATGCTTTCTTAAGTTATGACACTCCAGTTTTGGTTTCAGTTGTGGGAAACATATTCGATGACTTCAATTAGGAGTACGTATCAGTTTTAAAACATTCGATACCAAAAAGCATTAGACTACAGGCTACAAAAATCATGTTGTCATACTATCTTTTTATAGCATATTATCATAATTAGGCCTCAAAACAAAAGGCATGTTATATGTTAGGACAAAAGCTATAAATGAGTAACCTACTTTTTGTTTTGTGCTAGTATGAGTAACCTACTTAAAAAAGAATCAACATGGGTTACCTACTTTCAAAAACTCACTAAAATGTGTAACCAATGTTTTTTCTTGTACACTTCAGCTGCCACCTAGGATGCCATGTGTACAGTCAAAGTCAAAGTCAACTTTTTTTAAAAAAAAATCTTATACTTTGTTTTATGTTTGTTTTTTATTTTGGTTATATTTTAAAATTTTTTTTTTAAATAATAAACAAAGTAAAATTTTTTAAATAATGAATTTTTTTAAATAATAAAAAATTTTAAATAGTAAAAAAAATTTAAATAATAAATTTTTTTATCGTTTTAAATTTTTTAAAAATAATAAACAAAGTAAAAAAAACATAAAACAAAGTATAAAAAATACTAAAAACAAAAAAAAATTAAAAAAAAGTTGACTTTGACTTTGATTGTACACATGACATCCTAGGTGGCTGAAGTGTACTGGAAAAAACAATGGTTATACATTTTTGTGACTTTTTGAAAATAGGTTACTTATGTTAATACTTTTTAAAGTAGGTTACTCATAATAGCACAAAACAAAAAGTAAGTTACTCTTTTCTAGCTTTTGTCCTATATGTTACTACCTCCGTCCCACATTAAGTGTCCAGTTTGACATTTTCAAGTCTTTTATCTTCATCTTTGACCTTAATTATTTCTTTTTATGTTAGATGATACTTGATGCAATATATATGAATTAATATAGTTTTGAATGTATTATTCATTGTATAATTTTCATTAAGTATTATATAACACAATCATAATTATTTACGGTCAAAGTAGATGAAAAAAGACCTCAAAAATTCAAACTGGACACTTAATATGGGACGGAGGGAGTATCATAATTAGGCATCAAAACAAAAGAGCTAATGTTATACATTCGATACCAAAAAGCATCAGACTACAGGCTACAAATAACATGATATCATACTATGTTACCATATCATATTATGATAATTAGGCATCAAAACAAAAGGCATATTATCATAATTAGACATCAAAACAACTATGTTATAATTTCATCTTATCATAATTAGGCATCAAAACAAAAGGGCTTATGTTATAGTACTATCTTATCTTATCATGTTACATCAATTAGGCATCAAAACAAAAAGGCATAAGTATCATAACAAACAATAGACACAATTAGATAATACATTTTACAAAATCTGTATAAAAAATGAGTTACAAAGACATACCTAATTGATCAAGTATTCACACACAACAACTCAACACAACTGTGATAACCCTGGTATTAGTAACCCAAAAACAAAGAGAACAAAGATAAAGGACACATGTCGATCGAATATCCAAGAATCACAAAACCCGGGAATATGCTTTACACTTGTTAAACATGCGGCTAGTTGTATGTTGAATAGGATATTATGTGTGCAAAATATGAATTAAAAATTGTAAAGAACAGATATAAGTACTGCAATTAGTTTAATATAAATGTACTGTTCATAAAAGAAATAAAAATTGCATTGCAATTAAATTAATAGTATATTACTGTTGACAATAGATATAATCAGAATAAATTATTACTAAATATACTGTTCATTATAGGTATAAAACATTTAGAAAATGTTCACTGTTCATTATGTGTGTGTCAAAACTTTAATGATTTTTTTTGATAATTACGTAAACAGCAAAAGCAAAAAATAAAATAATTTAATGCTTCAAATAAAGGTAGTCAAAAGACTAATAAATCCATGGTTTTTTTTATTAAAAAAAAAAAAAAAGGCGCATCCATAGCGCCCCCGCTAAGGCTAGCGCAAAGGCGCAGGCGTGACCACTACGCACGCAATAGACCAAGGCTTGTGGGCTTAAGAACCTTTGACGTGAGTGGAGTGAAAAAACATGATAAGATGCAATAAAATGTGATGCGCGAAGGCTTTTTTGAATTCAATTTCGATAATATGATATAAATATATAAATTTATAAATTTATAAATAATTTCATATTTATGCCGCCTTTATTTGAAGTACGCCATGACTCGCCAAGGCTACGTAAAGGCGTGAAGGCTTTGACCAAGTCGCCACGCCAACGCCTCACGCTGTTTATAACCTTGCAACAAATTCATTTAATGGACCAGTAAAAAAGTATACTCTGTAATATTTTAACCCGATAAAAATTTCAAAGCAAAATACAAAATGAATGAGGAAAAATAAATGGACCAGCCAAGTGACCAAAAGAATGTTAGATTGATAACACAATGGACCCGCCGTTTTTACCTATATAATGTGATCAGGTCCGTTTTTTTGGTTTGTAGATTGGTTTAAGTGGGTTTTCCAGAATTGAAAGAATAAGTGGAAGATAGAAAGAACATTAATTATCATAAATAATAAATGTATATATTTTAGAAATTTAAGATAAAATTTAAAAAATCAATGATTTAAATTATTATTTTTAATGTAAATTAGGATGAAACAAGAAAATGTCACCAAACAGTTGTGTTTATTGTGAGTGGATTGTGGCCCTACATTGTAAGAAAGAAAAAATTGAACACCAACCAATGATGAGTCCTGAAATAATTCATAGGGTATCCGAACATCAAAAAAAGTTTAATTTCCCATAGAATTTTATGAACCAAACAATTATATTTGAAAATTAATTTCTATCTTTCATTTTCTATTCCATCAAAAACAAAATAGCCCCCTTAATAATTTCCATTTCAATACCCGCATTGGTAAATTTAGGGTTGTCCATGTTGCACCCAACTTTTTGAAAAAAAAAGGCCCAAACCAATTCCCCCCATTTCAATGCAGATAGGCGTTAAAAAAAAAAAAAAAAAAAAAAAAATTGCCCCCTCCTATTCACAAGTAACTGGAGAAACCCAAAAACCAAAATCAACCCCCTACTTAATGTGCACATAGAGGGACAACCAAGTCCAATCAATACCGCTGATTTTTTTATCGAAGGGTTGTTCCCAAACATACCAAGTGCCTTTATAAAAATGTCCCAAACCATGCATGCAAAGAAAAAAACCCCGAGACATACCAACCTAACTATCTATCTCTTTTTAAGTATTCAATAAGATGAAACAACCACAAACGGAGGAACAATTATTGTCGTTTGTAGGCCAAAACCATCCCCATCATTATCTACGAAAACAAATAATCCTTTTTCAACTCGGAAAGGAACCATATCATAGCCAGTACGTATTTTATTTTCACCAAAACTCATCAAGAAAGAACGACCTTCCTTATGGTTCTCTATTAATAATGTAAATAAGTCTTTTCGCATAAAACGATGAAGGCTGAAGTTGTGATGAAAGCCGTTATCCATCAATGAAACCACAGTTACTGATAAAAGACTTCCATGCCCTTTTTTGAAAACGTATCAAAAACGAATCAACGAGCAAACTAATTTAAACATGTAAAAAAAAAAAACCCCCATTTATAATTCTTTTTAGTATGAACTATCCTATTTAATGGTCAAAAATATAATCATACCAAGAATATGATACGCCTATTAAATGGTCATACTAAAAACATATTGTCACATTGTAATACTAGACCAACGTCCACATCTTTTGACAAATATTCCAACTGAACTTCAAAAGGGACGACCATCTGACATTTTTTGAAACTCCTAGCTAGGTTCGGGTTATGCGTTTTTAAAATGAACCAAGAACTTGTTGTATGAATACGAAGTTTGGGATCTTTGAGGTTTTTTTTGATTTTTGGTAATGTATTCCACCATAAACTTATTATACATGAAATAATAAACTTTTTCAAAGATGAAACAGATAATCACAATGTCAACTTTTTGTCGGTTCGGGTTTTCCATGCAATTGCAATTCCCGCGCCATTAAGAAGTTCCAACGTGTCCCAATCATGTGAATGTCCACGTTGCAATCCTTGTTCTCCTCTGAACATGCATTTCCGTACAAGACGTCGAGAAATGTATATATTAAGAGGGCAAATCTGTATGTGGTCATGTAAATGCAGCATGTTTAACAGATTGGTATACGCAAATATGTGTTTTTTAACATCAGTCCTTTAAAGGTTAAGGCCTACAAGTACTTGATTGTCAAATGTCCCTACAGTTAAAACAACATAGCTTTTCCTCAAGACCTAAACTATCGTTTATATTGATGATAAGAAGTGGAAAAATGTAATCAAGGATGTGGATGCGTCCGTTTTCGTGTTTGTTTGTTGCTAAATGGAAAGAACACGTTTTTAAAAAATGGTCATTTAGAGACCAAACCGGGAGTCGATCCCAACTAACTTTTTGAAGTCCCCATGACCCAGTTGATAGCGTAATTTACATGTTTGTGTTAAAAAGTTATGACCTGATAAAGTTTGACTATTTTTATGGAAAATTTCATTTTCCACAAGCGTTAACATTTATCAAAGCTCAAGCACATACTAGGGACGGAATTGCATACATTTGTCTTGTGACAACCCGAGAATTTCCGTTTAATAAATTAGCCGTTTCTGTTTAGAAATTTGAATTTTTAAATGTTTCGTTTAGCTTTACCATTTAACCGGGAAGTTGTTTCGTATTATCTGAGAATCGTCTCCGGGAGCGAACCGGAGCACCAAACGTTGTAGTATTTTGGCAATAGCCACGTTTTTATGTTTTAAAGCAATATGTAAAATTTCGTAATTTTTCGTGATGCCGTTACTCGTTTCGTTATTTACGTGATCCGTGGAATTTAACTACACTTTGTTGTGCATGCATGCTTGGAAATTAATTCATCAACTAGCACTAGTGATCCTAGAATGTGGGAAATTATTTTTGGTCCCCCTTTTTGACATTTCATAACCGGATATGTATATGTGTATACATAGGATTCATTTTTTTTGAAATTGCTACAAGTTAAACAAGCATCCTACAAAATGGCAAAGTCCTTCTATGCTCTCATTCGCGGATCATATTGGTCCCCTTTTTGCCTTGTCCCCTAACCGACGGCACACACATGTATGTGTGTGTGTGTGTAAATTTTACCTATAAACCCATTTGTTTCATCACTTCATTCTCATTCTTCACACACCAAAAATACATTCTCTTGTGTTTTCTCTCTCAAGAACACACATAC
Organism: Tanacetum coccineum; assembly: GCA_026074375.1. Taxonomy (NCBI): domain Eukaryota; kingdom Viridiplantae; phylum Streptophyta; class Magnoliopsida; order Asterales; family Asteraceae; genus Tanacetum; species Tanacetum coccineum. The sequence continues at coordinate 10,281 of BQNB010141645.1, forward strand.
ATCTTCTTTCTTTTCTCTCATTGCCGAACCAAAACACACACCCAAATCCATTCATTTTTAATCTTTGATCAACCATTTGAAGATATATTGTTCGAGTTGATTGTATTTCATCCGGGTATTTTATAAAACAACGTTTGGGTTGTTCTTAGTTTCTATTCACCTTTCGTCGTGTTTCTTTGTAAGTCATCTTTACTTTTTCATAAATAAGTTGTACTTTTGCATTCGTATGATTATTCTGAACAAGGTGTACAAAGCGGATTGTTGTGAAAATCATTATCTAGTTTTCTATAAAATTACAAGTCTCAAAGTTAAATATTTTTGTTTATAAATGGAAGAACATAAAAAGTAGTTGTACTTTGGTGCATAAAAGTTCGTTGTGACTATTTTGATATATATATTGTTATCGCTACGGCTACATCGTTTATTTAAGATTTATCGTATATTAAGTTTAAATACTGTTGTCGAAGAGATTAAGTTAGATGTTGGATTTGTTGGAAGCGTAAATTGAATGTCGACGAGGTTTAGGTTTAGAACGAATTTGTTGCGATATTTGAGGTGTTGTCAAAAATAAATCGGATATTCTTTCGAGTAAATAAAAGATATACTTTTGTAAAACGGGTGTTTTCACGTGTCGAGGTTGATAAAAATGAAAAGTCGATATTTTTAGAAAGGTCATGCCGAAATTTCATAAACTTTATAAAAGCGTCGAAAATATACTTTTATTATCAAACTTATGATAAAATGTAGAAAAACGTAAGTGTCGAGTTTAGGTCAACATTTTTAGTTATTGAGTCAACGTTGATGTGTCGGGACACTAAAAGACGAAATATACTAAAAGATGAAATACACTAAAAGACGAAATGCACTAAAAGACGAAATACACTAAAAGACGAAATACACTAAAAGACAAAATACACTAAAAGACAAAATATACTAAAAGATGAAATGTACTAAAAGACGAAATACACTAAAAGACGAAATATTTTCTAAGATGTTTTGAAGTGTCGAGACTTGTCAAAACTTATAACTTTCGAAAGTACGTTTTAAAAAGGGATACGCCGTGTCTACTCGTGCTCGGATGATCAGTTCTTGCGTTAAGCGTTATTCGTTGTACATCATTCTTAAACGACGACTATATGATAGGTTGTCGCTAGAACCGTGAGATTCATTTTCACTCGCATTGTTCATTTGATATACTACCCGTATAAGGTGAGTTCATAGCCCCACTCTTTTACTCGTTTTGACTAAATGTTTTATAACTTGGGGTGAGAAACATTGCTTGTTTTTAAAACTGGACACAAGTACTTTACGTGAGATTTTCCCTGTTTACGTGTTTCCCTATAAAAGTAGCTTTTAGACCACTACTGCCCGAACTATCATGAACTGTCAATCTCTTGACCGGAGGATCCGGTCGAGGGAGCGCGAATGAATAAATTGATATTTTAGGAATATTTATTCCCTATCGGTAGTGAGTAGTCGCTCACTACCCATCGGGGCGACCCGATAAATGGATATATGTCATGTCGTACTGGTTAGGTTGTCTTTGGTAGGACACCTGGAAGGGCACACAAATACTTATAGCAATGTACATGCTAACATGTGTAATTAGCTTCAGTGTCATGAGCTTAGTGCAACGTAAATACTTTTTATATGAAGTTGTATTTGTTATAACTGTCGCATACGTTTTGATATCTTGTGGTCCACTATAACAACGTTTGAACTAAACCTATGAATTCACTCAACTTTATGTTGACGTTTTAAGTATGTTTTTCTCAGGTGCTTAGCATGGATGCTGTTGATTGACTTATGTGAAGTCTATTTGCTTGTACTGGTTTAACAGAAATTATCTATGTCTTTAAATACCGTTGTTGAACTTATTTAAGCTTCCGCATTTTAACTTTGAATCTTTTAAATTCAATCGATGTAAAACTTAAGATTATTATTTTAAAACTTTGCAACGGTGTTTATTTTTTAAAAAAGTACCCTTAGAGGTCGTTCTTTATGCTTTGTACTTGAGATGCTCAATAAAGTTACGCCTCCGGACACGTATTCCGTCCAGGCCCCGTCTGGGGGTGTGACACATACTCGCAGAAACTCATAACTGACCCTCTTAGTAAAGCATCATACTCCATAAATGGATTTGCTTGGGTCCTTAAGGCAAGTATTTTATGTTTATACTTATATATATTTGCTAATAACGATACTTTGTTTTCATAATAAAGTTGTGTGGCTAACTGAAGATATTCATAGGTTTGGATCTTGGAAACGTTTCCGAACAGTCATCGTTGGTGGTTTAAAGACCACAATGTGATTCCAAGGTGTCTTGCATGGGGTGATACTAATAATAGGTTTGAAAAACAAAACTACTGTGAACTGCTTGGGGAGGTAAAAACAACTAAGCCACCATAATGAAATTAAACATGAACACATCCTTTTATGTCCTTGTATGAACACATCCCCTGCTTTTTTTAATTAGGGTTCAAATCCAAGGGTTAAACTGACTGCAACCCCAGATGAGAATAATCAAGAATGGTGGAAAAGACTTCATGATTATTTTGATGAATCTTTGTCAGCTTATGAAAACGTTGAGAACTCGGGAAATGAACGAGGGGAATATGCAGATTTGGATAAAGGAGTTTCTTCAGATGCTGATGCAGGGAAATTGAGTGGAGAAGAAACGGTCAAAGAAGACAAACCGAGCAGGAAAGAGTTAGAACTTGAAAGATTGCTTCGTGCGGTAGAAAGTAGATTACAGACAGTAGAGATGGAGTCTACAAAATTAAAGGAGGAACTTGCTTATTTGCAAAAGGAAAAAGATGCTCCTCATGAGAAGGTGTGTCTAAATTTATAAAATTGAGTATCATTTAAATCGGTATATAAGTATTTAATAACCGCACTTGTTATAGGCGTTAAGTGTTCCACAGGTCAAGCAAGAACTTTCATACGCAGCTGATGATGTTCATACTATGGCTTTGGATGACGATGCAAAGGTGTGTACAGACGAGCCGATACCATCACCATATTTTACATTCTTTTTATTACCAATGGTGTTCAATTTATGGCTTTTATTGATGAGGATACCAAAGGTGTGTATATACGATGTAGCCAAAAAACCATCTACCACGTTACATTCTAGATATAAGAACTAATGGATGTTATCAATCTATCCAATCTATCCCTTTTGATGATGATGCAAAGGTGTGTATAGACGAGCAGCCGAAACCATCAACCGCATTACATTCTTTTATACCACATTATGTTTTTGTATAAGTATTTAACTAGTTTTAATGCCCGTGCACGCACGAGGTTTAGATATTGTGTTTTTTTAAATATATATATAATTTTTATTTTTTTTGTTTTATAAGTTATGTATAAAGTATTATCGAAATCGTATGAAGAGAATGGATTTATTTAATCTTTTATATATTACGTAGTAGGATAATTAGTATTTTTTTTTATTTACCTGTTTTCAGACTCGATATTATGAGCCAACTAATCCCAGCGAAACTACCCTTTTAGATAGCCCGGAGTCGGCTCAAATGAACCTCCGAGACCACAAGAGAATTAATTTTCTCCTCGTTATATTCGAACCATTGACTTCCACTTTATAAAACATGTCAATGACATAAATACTTTTTCAGAAATTCAGTTGTTAGAATTTTAGTACGTATTAAACTAAAAGAAATGAAAATGTAATTTCTTCCAAAGCTATCAATGAATAGCTAGAAACCCTTTTTTTATTTACGATAATTTATGTGCTTCGGTGTTTTTCTATTTGGTTGTACAACATGATTTTATGCCGACAATAAAAAATCTACTTAATAGTATTTGGGTAGATTTGAGATGTGATTAAATAATTTTAAATCTTTGTTGGAAGTAAGAATTGTATGCGTTTGTTGTATCTTAAAATATGAAAAAAAAAATCTATAGCTTAAGGTATAAAGTTTAAGGGTTATTTGTTTATTTTTTAAAGTTATAATAAAACTTGTAAATATATAAATTTACACTTAACTCTATATAATTTATTTAAAATTAAACCACTAAAGTTTTATTAATTACCACCTCTTATTTTAAGTTTTTGTTTTCACAATTTTGACACATATATTTTTATGTGTTTTTTTTCTGCATCAGATTTCTCCACCAAAATTTTTTAATTTTGACCAAATTGATTTAATTTTGACTTTTTATTGACCAATCAGATCGCACGATTTTGCCTACGTGGCAAAATCAAGCGTTTTGATTGGTCCAATTTTTTAATTCATAAGATTCAAGTTGATAGAAAACTCTGAAATGATGTAATTCTTTTATTATATAAAAGATTAGTGCCTTCCATTTTTTTCCACAATTCTCAACACTCCAAAGGATACGGGAGCTGAGTACATGAATGAAGAACTACGCAATGGATCCTACAACAAGGAGCCTCTTTCGAAGCAACCTTATGTTCCTTTTAGTATGCATACACGTTCCAGGGATTACCGACCTCTAGATAAGCAACCTGAGGATAAACTGGTACAGGACAATGCCAAGGTTGATTCTTTGCTCGTTTCTCGGGTAAAAATTTCATTTAATGCGATAGATTAATGTTTAGAAAGATAGTTTAAAACTGCTTGTTCGTGTATCTCTAACACTTTCATCAGTTGTGATTTGATAAAATAGATTGGCTTGATAAAATAGTTGTGTATCTCTAACACTTTAACAGTTGTGATTTGATAAAATAGCGAGTGATCAGCGTATGTTTTAAATTTATATTAAACAATCTAACGTATGTACACCTATTCAGGATACGGTAGTTGTAGATGAGACTGCGGACAAGCCATGAATCTGATACATTGCTTGATATTTTTCGTTTAACTATTAAAAAAATTTAGATACATTAATTATTTTAGTGTTATTTAAGTGATCATTAATCTATAAATTTTTGCTTAGACAATTATAATTTACTTCAATTTAATGTGACTCATATTCATGAACCCACGCCTTGATCTGCGCCTCGCCTCAAGGCTCCATAAGCCCTTTGCGCCTTAGTGCGCCTTGAGCCTTTCAAAACACTGCCGCCAACACTAGTGGAAATAAGAAGAATGATATGGAGCCTACCAAAAAGGTTAGTAAATCAAATCCATTTGATGTGCTTAACTCGGTCGAAAATGATGTGGATTTGGGTACCAATGGGGGGACTTCAAATTTGGTTAGTAAAGAGACCAACTCTCGGAAGATTGAAAAACTAATCATTGATGGGAAAGTTACTCTTGTGGATAATGAGGGTGAACCTGTGAAAAAAGGTTGATTATCCGGGTGATCATGATAGTGAGGATGAAGTTGCTTTAGTCGATAATGATATGGCTCGCTCCATGGCTTCATAGAAGGTTGGTTTTGGTACTATTAGTTTGTTGGAACAATAGAGAGATACTAATGAGAATGATGATTACGACTATGACCCGTACGATGATGATATGTATGATGGCCGGGAAATTCATGACTAGATTCAAGCTATATGCGATAATTTGGATATCAAAGTGCGATGTCGCAAGAAGAAATAGTTTTATTTTTTCATTTATAGTCTAGTCATTTTGTGTAGCTTCCTTTAAGGAAGTACTTTGCCTATGTAACAGGCGGAGATGTGGGATTCATCCTCATCCATTGTACTTAATTGTTTTTTAAGTAATAAAATTTACCGGGGAAACCCTTTACCCAAAAAACAAATATACTTTTCCAACTCGAAAAACCATATCAGGCCAGTACGAATTATTTCACCAAACTCATTAAGAAGATCGTCCTCCTTATGGTTCTCTTGATAATGTAAATATCTTAGCATAAAACGAGAAGGCCGAGTGTGACGAAAGCCGTATCCAGCAATAAAGTCACGGCTGTCGATAAACGACTTCCATTCTTTTGAAATGGATCTGAAACGAATCAACGAGCTAACATCGTCAACTCTTTTGACGATTTCCATTTGAACTTCAAAAGGGACGACGTCTGACATCTTGAAACTCTAGCTAGGTCGGGTTATGCGTTAAAATGAACAAAGAACTTGTATGGAAACGAAGTTTGGGTCTTCGAGAGTTGTTTGATTTGCTTATGTATTCAACTTAAATTTATAAGATATATATCTTTTGAAAAGATGAAACAGTTTCACATGCAACTTTTGTCAGGTTCGGTTTCATGCATGCAATTTGCCCATCAAGTCAACGTGTCCCAATCAGGTGATGCCACGTGTCCCTTCATAATTAAGCCTCACGTCTTTTCGTTTTAACGCAGCTTTTACGTTTTTATGACGTGACTTAAGACGACACAAAATATGAAAATAGTTATATATTATATATTTATATCATCTTTTATATATATTGAGTTTACAAAAAACGTTGTGCATCAGTGACGGATCTAGAATTTTAAAACAGGGTGTGCACCAAGCCACCAATAATGCGATAGCAAAAATTGGCCGAACAGTTTATAAATAATATTATATTAGACAATTTTTACGCATTTAGCCATTTTTATAATTCTTTTTGCTAATTTCACTTCTTCACCTTAATACCTTATTTTTAAAGACGTAACCTTAAATGTAAACTGTGAGTAAACCATTATGCATATATAACCATACATGGATGCTAAAAAAATCAAAAATAATCATAGATGTAAATGGCCGATGAGAAATACTTGCATCAGTAGAAAAAATACGGTACCTCTTATATAAAAATAGCAATTAAAAAGAGTATAATAATATTATAACAAAAATATGGATAATATTATAGTTATCTTAATTTCAAATAGGGTGGGTCTTTTGGGACACATTAAAATACTCCTTATAAATCAACACAAATTAGTTATTTATAGTTATTTATAAAACTTTTACAAATAAAAAATAAACATAGGAAAAGATAATCAGTTTGTTGACTCGGACCAAATACGGAAGGCAAATACAAGAAATTTTAACACTACAACCCGCTATAACATTCTGCCCGTGT
>BQNB010141647.1:0-17242 GCA_026074375.1 Tanacetum coccineum
TATTTATACTGTAAAACGGTCCTCACGGAACCGGAGGTTAATGCAACAGAATCTCGACGAATGGAAAAGCCATATTTGTCCATATCTGTTGTTATCACTAACTTTAAAATGCAGGTACAAATGACGGTGTTGCAGCCTCATTCCAGCAGAGTCGAATTCACTACCACATGCTCATACTCAACCTACAAAGACATACTATAAGCATCAAGAATCAAGAAAGCTTAAGAGTTAAATACAAAGACTTCCGCAAACTTTGATATTCAAGATCTTCCTTTAAGATATCAATTCTATCAAGGGATATTGTTAGCAAGCTTTCAAGATGATGCAAAGTATGAGCATGTTGGTCAAGACGCAAGATCGCGAGATGGCAAAGACGATAAAGACAAGCAAGGAAAAGATTTAAAGATCTTAAACGTAAAGACAAAGTCGAAAGACAATGACAAAGGCTCAAGATCAAAGATCACAAAGCATGAAGGAACAAGCCTACAACGTTGACAGAGACAAAGATTACAAGAGCTTAACGACTAAAGCAATCTCATTGATCTCACGAAGGAGTGTCACAATGAACTCACTTCAGGGGAGATTGTTAGCCTCAAATGTTAAGTCGAACAAGGAAGTTTGTTCATTAAGAAAATTAGGTCTCGGTCAATTTAATTAAGTAACGTTGTAATAGGCTAGATCGGGTAAACGGGCTCGTTAATGTAAGCTAATCGGTCATGTGTATAGGGCGAAAGCCCAAGTAATCCCAAGCCCGGCCCGTAGAAATACCATAGGCATAAAAGCCTCATGGTTTAACTATAAATACCCCTCTCCAAGGATGGAGAGGGTGTTGGTGTTGATCCTAATGAATAAATCTTTAACTCCTTAGCTTGATGTAAGGTTTAGCATCCTTGGTTAAATCCAAAAGTACTAAGAATGAAACTTTGAGTGAATGATATAAACTATGCGGAATCTAGTTTATATCACTAAGAAGTATAACTAATGGAACAATAATGTATGTTTGATAAAACAGAAAATATAACCAAAACAATAAGCTTTAATATATTAATACAAACACTCTTTGATAGTGTTAGGGTTTACAACCTTGAAGCTATGAGAACTATGAGAAACTGATATCTAAAACCATAACCTAAGATCTCTTTTTATACACCAAGGAGTCCTTTACAAGATAACTACAAATCTTCTAAACTTCTAAAAGATACCAACATATCTTCTAATTATATAAGATATACACAATATAAGTCTATACATATCACAAAACACGTTTAACTCTTCATCAGTACTAATCTTCATGCACCAGTATAAAGTTCTTCTTCACCAGTATTAAGTTAGTACTAGCAGTACTAACTTTTACTCTACCAGTACGAACCAGTTAGTACTGTTAGTTATAATCTGAGCAGTACAAACTTTTTGACTTGGCAGTACTAAGTGTAAAGACCTTTAATTCCTAACAAATTTCATTTGGTAAAACAAATTAATGATCACAAACATAGATAACGCGACAAAGCAACTGATGAATTTTAATAGATAATATTCTTTTTCACACTCGCTCAATTTGGTAAAATAGATAGTAAACGGAAGTCACTCATACACACAGTCATGAAATGTTTAAATTACCATAAGCTTGTACAAGAAACTAAACTTCACTGACATGGCGTAAGCACCAAACATAAACATCAAAAGAGGTAATATTATTTAGTGATAATATTTATTATTTGTAGAAAAAGGTTTATAAGTAAATCATAATCCACCTTATCCGTAATTTAACCAACTATACTATTCCTCCTTTTTTTTATGATATATCACTTCACATGGGGAAACTTGCTTTCCCCCTATATTTAAGATAAACACACTTCTTTGCATATAATAGCAACAATTAAGCTTTTCAATATAGAAGTTTGCAACCTTCATACTTCATTTTAACAGTAATACCAACATTTATGTTCTTCAATTCGTACGGATAAAATTTCAGATAATTTTATTAAAAATCTTGAAATAAAAACACACACAAAACCAAACTAAATCACCCCATGGCTCTTGATATCAATAAAATGTTTATAACAGGCGAACGCGTTCTTACTGCGGTCTCATAAAGATTTCAAGCACAAGCTCTAGAATTAACATATCACCGACACACTCATATAATTTTAAATCGATAACAATGTTCCAGAAAAGGCGACAAAACTACATATACACAGCCGTAACGAAGGATGAGATATTTGCAATTGCTCACTCCTTAACTCGGAAAAGCTAAAGATAAAAATCGTCTTAGGTATCAAATATAGATACCCGAATTCTTAAAATCTAATCCACACAATTTTTGGGTGGTATAAATATGCTAGTAATGTTATCAATCCAGAGTCAGATTGCTTATATGTGATCAATAAAATATTATTTTTCAAAAACTTCACTTAACTTTATTTTCATAACTTTTCTAGTTTATCTCTCCCTCATACTTAATATGAGCATTGTCCTCAATGTGAAAATATTATAGAGAAAGATAAAATGGGAAAGTGAAATAATACTTCTCAATTGTGATTGATATTCTGAATCTTTGGTTCACGTCATTTCGTCCATGTCATTTCTGCTTCGGTGCTTTCTTTTTCTTTTTTATTCTTCCTGTCACAAATACTCAACATTTGCCGCAACAAAAATAATAATAGTAATCCTAATTAATTATTATTAGAAATTCCGATAATATTGTTTTATGCCCAATAGAGGCATTTTACACACCATAATAATAATAATAATAATAATAATAATGTTTTGAAAGAAATTGTTTTCAGAACATAAGTGACCCTAAACATGCGGTCACACAACCAACTTGTGCCATCTCGACACTACTCGTCGTCATCCTGCTGCTGCTGATACTGTGGTGGTGGAGGCTGGTACTGCTGATAGTACTGGTCATTACTGCGGGTGAGTTAGCCAGGGTGGGTTGTAGGATCCCTGCAGGTGGAAACACTATAAACCCCAGCAATATTAAGCTCAAACACTCCATGACTCATGGGCTTAGTGATATAATTCCTATACTCCCATCCGCTCATATCGCATCCTGGCGTATCTCTATCCTTACCCATGCCTATCATATTAATATCCCTTCATTGTGCTCTCGGATGTCTAGGGTATACCAATCTAGGCACACCCAGCTGAGGATCTTTGGATAACGTGTACCCTCAGAGTCGATCAAATTCTAAGTGTAATCGTTATCCAGATCTCTACAGTAAATTGGAGTACTCAAACTCCTTACCTCATCTTTGTCAACACCCATTGCCACTTTTCTTGCAAGCTTTGAGATAAACGCTAACACCCAATAGATTTAACTCTCTTTCTAAGTCACCTAGCTCTAGTTTCATCTTCTTCCTCCCCCCAATTTCGCAAACACCCAAGCCTACTTTGCATACCTATTTTGGTGTTCTTAGCTCAAACAATACTAGAAGCAAAATAATTCTCTGAATTCTTGTCATACACCTGTGGTCCTTTACAAAACCATAAGTGTTCTTTTGTGACCACCTCAAAATTAGGTTCCTGATAGTAGAAGTATGAATCCTAGACAAACTAAGGTTTTCCTCTTAAACTAATGCTTTAACCAATAATCCCGAGGTTAAAGTTAAAATATCATCATTACGGCAAACCTCCTTCAATGTACTCATTGAAACCTTCTTCTCTAGCTCAAACGGCTCTGTATAGTGCACCTTCGACAAACTCCAAAAGGTTAAATATGTGTGAGCTCGGTACCACCCAATCTAAATTGATACTCTTCTTCGGAATGCAATTCATCATCAGCAACACTCTTTCATTCAAACTCTTAAGTAGATAAAATCATTGAATAATCTTGGCATTAAATTGGTCATGATATTAAAAGCTCTAATCCAAGCCACTGAAGTAAATATCTCTTCATCCGATCCATCTTCAAGCAACCTATTTCTTAACATGTCATCAATCTCTCCATCACAACCCATTCGGTGTTCAGCTTTGCCTAGTTTCACAACACAAGGTGTGTTAAATGTGTTCTAGGAAGCAATGGGCCCATTTTAGTGCTTGTATCCTAGACTTTGCTTCTCGGTGGCTAATACTTCCCATAGCAATATACTCATGGGAACTTGTAGAGAGTAATAGTTTTCTTTTGTTTTGTGGTTGTTTTGGGAGTTTGGATCTTGATATCTAGCCTCATTATCTGTGTTCCTTGGGTCTACACATAAAAAAAAATCAACAATAAAGTTATAGTTATGTTAGAAATGATTTAGCACGTTTAATGAGTGTTTTGATGGTTTTAGGAACATTTTGTAACTTTCTGATGTAAAATGTGTGGCGCACTTCCTTGAAGTACGACGTGTACTTTCCTTGAATTGGGGCATAGTTTGTTTTGCGGCAGTTTTTGGGCATAAACCGGCGTAATTTCTGGGCTGTGAAAATATATATTTCTGAATTTTTTCTATCTATTTTCCATAATAATTTTAATCATATAATTCATAATATGAATAGTGCTCTTTCTAGATTTAATCAATGTCTCGCATGCTCTGAGTAAAAGGACCTAAATATCATAATTATATGGTTAATTATTTCATATACACAAACATGGATTATGGCTTTCTACTCTAATGTATACTTAACTCTAATAATCAAGGAAATTAAAAAATTATGATAGGCAAGTTAAGGAATGAAATCACCATACCTAGGCATGATATGAAGGTTGATGAGTGATTTTTGATTAACTTTTCTTTGTTGTTTGTGAGAAACCATGGCTGCGGTTTTATAGTTTGAGGGTGTGTGTTTTTATTAAAGACTCAGAATCGTGTTTGGTTTTGGTAAATAGTTTATTTATGCACAAAACGCTCTGAAGTGGCGCACTTCCCAGAAGTGCGGCGTACTTTTCCCTTTTTTAGAAATTATATATATATATTTTTTACTGATTACACAATCTTACATTATACGCATAAATTAAACAATATCTCAATCCATCACATTAACTTAATAGTAATATATCATATATTGGATTAATATCCGTACAACAAATGTAATCCATTATAGATTTATACATATGATTTTATTTTTAAAACATAATATAAAAAGTAAAACAGGGGTAGATAGCTACTCCTTTATTCTAAGTTGATCTTATTATTTATTCCATTAAAACCAATTGGGTGACATGATATCATTCAACTTGTGGTACTTTGATAATTTTCGGTCCGTTTTCTTTGTTGTGAATCCTTGCAAATAAATGTTCCCATACGGATCAGTCAACCTTATTTCTGTACGCCACTGTCTTGTTGCTTTTTCTTTGTTAGTATAGCATCCCTTATGATCAGGTTTCTAGTTGACTTGTTTTAATGGCACTGGTAATGAACCAAGAAAACTAACTGCTTTCTTCCAAACACTAATTTTCCGAAATGGGTTAGTTGCTATTTGTATAGCTGATGATCGATCTTCCAGATTGGTACAGTTTAGATATGGAGCGGGTTTCAAGCCATATATCAGTGCTCCAAACTTATTTCTCTTGATCACATATTCCTCCTCATCATCACTATCACTTCATGCTGTTATTAGAACATCAGGCAACTCATACGGCTCGGAAGGTTTAATGACAGACTCCATAAAAGGTTGAGAAAGTCTTTCTAGGGTGTTGTTTAATGTTAGATATGCTGCCACATCGTATAAAGGAATCCCCCGAACCCACCATTTGGTTGGGCATCACGGTCGATTGGTATATCCAGGATAAGAAATTTTGCAATTATGGTAGTTACCCCCACTTGACAAAGAACATTAGAGAGTTTTCCCATAGCTTCCGCCTGGGTATGATTTATCATTGTAATTCCCCTATCAATCTTCTTCATCTCTTCTCTTCTTAATGTTTAATAGATTCGATAAGGCATGGTGTTTATATCTGACCCAGTATCTGCCAACGCGTTTTCGTTAACTTTCCCCTCTAATCTGATAGGAAATATGAACGCACCAGGATCGTCTTTCTCCTTCAATGCTTCTCCCTTAATCCTTTTTACTGCTTCCTCATCTTCTTTCACAGTCTTTCCATCTAATTCCACCTTATATTTCTAGATCTCATTGAGTATCTTCTTGTATTTGTCATGATAGGCCATTGTCTCGATTACATGCCTCTCTTCTTCTAACAGAGCAAACTTTTGGTTGATCCTGATTACCAATGCCTCTTTTGCCGCCTCTTCTTGAGTTAAATTACCCCTAGTTGATGAAGATGGTCCAATATCTTGATATAGGATATAGATTAAGGTTTCTCCATTGTATCTCTTTTTTTTGTTACGGTTTCTCTTCCCCATTTTGCATACAAATGGTGGAAGTTCTTCTCCAAACTTTGGCACATCATCAAAATTGAAATCAAGTAATTGATCCCAATCGTCTGAGCTCTTTCCTGTTTTCTCAGAATCATCCTCAAATGGATCCGGTTCAGGATAAATGGTGGTCACCCCGTTACCGAAATCAATAACTCCTTTAGCTAGTCTCAGGAATGATCTTCCCAAAATGACTCCAGGCTCAAAATCATCTTCCTCAGGGTTTATGATGAACTTCACAAAAGTAAAGATATCCTTAAGGCAACAATGGAGTTACTTTCTCTATACCAACTTTTTTCATTTCTTCAAATTCCTAGTCAAACACAACTTAATCGTGAATTCATTCGATATCAGGTTCTCATCAAATGCTAAGTTGATTTCACCATCATATGCTTCCAAACCATTCACGAAACATGGTGCAATGTACCGCTCACTAATCTCATCCGTTTCCATCCTGTAGAAACTGAGTGCGTTCATGACTTTCTTTCCTTTACTACCAGCCGTGTCTTGATACTCCGGAGAATTCCAATCTCCTGATCCTTCGCATTTGTCACTTGAGATTACGACCACATCGTCTCCTAAGCAAATTTTTCCGAGACTTGAATTCGGGTCCATTATTCTTATAGAATAAGACAACATTAAAACAACAGCTCCCCCACTTTAGTGTGTTGGTTAAAATAAATAAAAAACCTTTTTACAATAAACCATAATTTTTAATATATAGATAGAATTTTTTAATGCAAGCAACTTTCGTTCAAAAACAAAGAAATAATCATTCTGTTTGGTTTCAAGCAGGAAAGTGCGATGCATTTTAAAAGAAGTGTGGCGTACTTTCTGAGTTTTAAAGCTTTTATAATTTATAATTTTAGTATTTTTATTTCTTATTTTTTATATTTCCCAAATATCTATTGAACATGGCAAATATCAGTTTTTTAAACATATTTATCACATATAGTTTTTCTAATTTTTCTGTATATAGCTCTTTAAAATTTACATTTTTTATTTTTTATTTTTGCATGCAATCAAAATCGATAAGCCTAAAACAGCAAACTATCATAATAAACATAAAATTTAGGTAAATTTAAATAAGCAATGCTAAATAGTTCTTTTTGAATTATTTTTTTTTTAATGTCACAATATGTTATTTCAAGATGTTGACAGTATGAATAAGGAATAAAAATCTCATCTCGCCAAAATGGTCAAATTATAGTTTTTGGTTTTTGGGGTTTTTGGTTTTTGATGCTCTCCTTTTAAAAATAATTATGTTTTGTAAATAGGGACCGGGACGTGCTGGCATACTTTGGTATAAGTTTTACGGCGTACTTTCTGAATTTTGCAGAAAAGACCGGCGCACAATTGCTATGTGCGGCGCACTTTCTGAAGAAAATTTGGTCAGTTTTCCAGAAAACTGTACGACGAGTTTGAAAATTTTGGTTTGTAAATTATAACGACTAATTCAAGAATAAAATCAATCCCTGGCAGCGCCATCAAAAACTTTGATATGTTTCAAAAGCTTTAAATTTATAATACTAGAATTACCGATTAATAGATGGAAACACACGGGTAAAAGTATAACCCATAAGATCAGGTCGTTCCACGGGATTGGGTATTCTTAGAAAAAGTCAATAATTTTACGAAAAGGGGATTATCTTATAGACTGTCATCGTATTAAAGTTAATGGGTTGATTCATATGTATAAGGACATGTTAGGTTAAGGAACACTAGAAACATTAGGATAACTTGATTGGCATGACACGATTCACGCCAATGTAATTATTCTTCGATTTATAATGTTTTGTTACTTCGATAGGATTATCTATTGTTCATTAATAAAATACCCTTTCCGGCCTTTATCTTTTATTATGAAAATGCTTTAAGTTTGATTGTGTTTTTGATACATGGAGTCACTATACACCTTGCTAAACCAAGTTTGTTAGACATGTGGTTTTGCCGTTAAACCCTTTCCTGTACTTAGGTTATTGTTCGTTTACTTGGGCCAATCACCACAAGGCTAAGGTTAGTTAGACATTAGACAAACAACTTGGAAATCAATCACTTAACCGGAGTCTTTCGACCTATATCCGGGATAAGTGGTGATCAAACGAAGATTAAAGAGTCCAAGTTCAAAAGCATCAAGCTTATATTATTCATATCAAAAGTTCATTCAAAAAGTCAAGTTTGATCCATAATAATCATATAGCTCCTAACCAAACATGTTAATCTACTCAACAATCATAATAACAACACATATAAACTAATCATGCTATAATGAAATCATTCATATTATCAAAAGGATGACAATGTATTACCAAAATCCATGAGTAAAGGTTTCCGGAGAATTTTACCATACTCCTTCCAAGAATAAAATAACACTTGATTATAGTAACACTAGCAACTCCAACTTTCTAAGATTCAGCTATGCTTCACTTCCTTCTCTACCCGGAAAGTGATGAAGGTGATGGTTAACCTTCAAAAACCTCCTTAGAACTACTAAGATCACTAGGAATTGAGAATTGATGATTGAGAGATGAAAAATGGGATGATTTGTTCTCAAAATTTGTGTCCTATTTATAGCGGTTTTAAGGATTGTAGAGGGTACAATGACTTAGGCAAATCAGATGTTTGCATAATATTATGAACTTGCTGATATTTCGGTAATGATGCTGTGAAAGTGTGCCGCTCTTGTAGGGAAAAAGTGACTTCGCACGTGGTGTTGTAAATTTGAAGGCATCTTATTTCATCTTGATGTCGCGCACAAAATAAATTGTGTGCGCCGCACTTTTACCTGTTCATTATCTCTCCTTGGATTCTCTTCTAGATTCTTCTTGTAACGACTGTTAGTGCATTTAACTGGATTTCTTTGCGTCGTTAGTCCTTTTCGTCAAACCTTTTTTTTTTGGTCATTGAAAGAATATGACACAACAAAAAGTAAACTATGCAATATTTTATATGTTATAAGTATTATATTTAGTTGCGTATTTTTCTCAGGGAATTTTATGTATTTTTGGAGCGTTATACTTTCCGTAGTTACGGCGTGGTATGTGTGCTCAACGGCCTTGTTGGTATGAAACTATCGGTGCTGAAAGATTTGTATAGAATGTTCAACCCTTATTCTTATTAATATAAAACCCATTTACCTTTTTGACTTGTTTCTCTTAGTTTGGTAGTGGTGGGAATGTGTGTATCCTTGCCAAGCAATATGATATGAAACTAATCATCACAGGAAATTCGAGCAAATAATGGTGCATAACCAAATTAAATGTTACACCCTAGATTAGTAAGTAATTTGAATTTTCCCTTCACTTGTCCTCATTCTCTCTAATCTTACATGTTGATATGATTGATTCAAGATTCATGTGACCTATCAAGAGTGACCTCCCTTAGGGGGAGATTGTTAGAAATAAGAAAAAGTTTTAGTCACTACAAATATAGTTAGTCGTAGCTCGTGGTAAGTTGTAAGGTTAAGTTAGAAAGCTAACCGGGCCAAAGGCCCATGGATAAGCCTACTGAAGGCCCATGGCCGGTCATAGCATGACATATATAAACCCTTTCCACACATGGAGAGGGTGTTGGTTGTTCATTTTCTCATATTTCACTAAGCTAATATTATACTTTTACTTTCTCTCTTTAAGTGTTCATCCAACCACCTTTTTCTCTCTCTAAAAACCTAATCGGTCCTTCCATATATGTGTTAAGATATTCTACAGGCGTATCAGCGCCAAGTCTTCACAAGAAAACGCGTTCAACCAATTCCCAATACGGCGTATTCATCTTCTGCCATACGCTGTATCCATTAAGATAACTATTCAGAGATATAAGATATTTATATTTTGGGAATGAATATCATATTGATCTTAAACTTTGCGCGCACTCCAAGGGAAACACCCCAATACACCGTATTGGCCTAGCCCAATACGGCGTATCAAGGCTTTTTCAGAGGCTATAAATAGAAGACTTAAAAACGAGTTTTCAGTGTGCAAAATCATATTCTTCATACCATACACATAAAAGGCGATTTTTTAAAGAGAAGAAGAGTAACCAAAGGTCAAACATCGATCACGATTCCATAGAAGACACCGTGTAATTCCTATACTCTTGTAATCATTTAATTTTTGGTATCGTTCGGTAAAACATTTAGTTTACCTTGGTTAATTGATCACGCTTGTATAATTACAATGGTTATGGGCTAATACCCTTGGGTATTAGCCATCTTAATGAAGATCTAATGTTTGGTTTGTTTTAAAATCGATTTTCTTAATTTATCGTTGAAAGTTTAATTATGTTTATCACATGATACATATCTATGTGTTTGAAAGTGCGACCTATCATTCAACTGGGTCTAGTTACGCCTAACAAGTGAGCTAGATACTAGGATAGCTCTCCATATCGTGTTTTATATTGATGGACCAATAGGATCACAAATAACGTTCTATCTTTGTCTTTAAATTAAGAGCTTAGTTGCACCGGCAGGTGACCCGTAATGTTTCAACAAGTATGTTCTTGATTAATTGATAAAGATTTGAATAGTGGACTACTAGTATATAAAATACCATCAAGCAGTAAGTGGGTAAAGTCCCGATGGGATAGGGTTTATCAAGATCATCATTGATTTAATCCCTAGATTATAATTAAACTAAAAGGTTTCTTTATGCGGATATGTTAATTGTGACAGGATTCAATGTGTCTAGGTCTTAGGATGATGTTCCGCCTAAGTCTTAAGAATGATATGCCGCTTCGAGATAAGAAATCATTGTACTAAATAAACAAATCAACATTTAATCAGATTTAATATGGCTAATACAGTTTTTTATCATTTGGCTTGTACTGCTCTTTTATCTTCTGATTGTTTTCTTGCATGTTTATTGTGTTTATAATTGATTGTTGTCACCATAAAACCTGTGCTAGTCTCTCAGGCTGAAAACCCCTAATCCTATTAGAAAACATATATAGCATTGGTTTAACAAGTAATTAGAATTAATTTAAGTTGAGTAATTAAAATACTGATAGATTATAAGGTTAACGACCTTGCTCTTAGTTTTTGACACCCTACTTACCGTGAAACTTCACCTGATCGGGTACATTGCCCGTTAAAGTGTTGTTTTAGGATAAGTCGGCTAAATATAAATTTAAAACTTGGTAATCAATAAATTGACCCTACACGATAGCACATCAATCATTTGATTATGTAAGCAATAGATACATAGATCTTGTGGAAACTAGAAGAGGGGGGGGGTTAAATAGTTTATCGGTTAATTGGCGTTTTAAAACTTTGTTTATAAAAACATTCGATTCTAGTATATGTGATATCAACCAACGATATAAACAACCAATATATCTAGTCTACTTACAATTCAATCATAACATAAACAATAAACAAGAAACGTAAATAAAAGATAAGAGATAGAACGATCAAACCACAACATCGAGAATTATAGTGGTTCGGCTAAGAAACTCTTCTTTTCCTTACTCCACTCTTTGAGTATCCGACTCAAGATTTCACTATGTCAACAAGCTTCCTTCAGGTAGAGAAAACCATTTACAAGTCCTAATCTTAGCTAGAACCAATCTACCACTTCACTAGTGTATTTTAAGGACTAAAATATTAACCGACACTCAATCAACACTTCTGGATTTATACACTATTCAGATTTACACAATCACACAATATCAAACAATAGAGGTTTGGATCTAGAAGAAGATAGAAGAAATCACTAATCTATAACACTTTGTTTCTTGGCAAAAACGAGTGTTCTTCTCTTGCGCTTGCTAGAAGAATGAAGAATAAGAGATTGGATCACTTGAAACAAGATTAAACTATGTTAGTGATCAAGAGATTTAGAGAGAGAAAGGGGATTTTAGAGAGAGAAAGAGATTTGAAAAATCTATGCAAAGAGGTCTGAAAATGTATAAGGAATAGTGTAGTATTTACAGCCAGGCAATGGTAACATCTCCCGGAGGCAGTCCTGACGGTCCCAAATATATCTAAGGGTCGTCCTGCCTATCAGGGGGCCGCCCCTAGGCAGTCGCTCTCATTTTTGTCTTGTAGTGGGGAAGGTAAAATCTCATATAAAAGGTTCCATTTTGGGGGAAAACCAGATTTTGAATTTTTATATTTAATTAAAACACTTCTTAAATAAATAAAAAAATTTCAAATATTTTTAGTTTGTATAAATGTAATGTTTAAGAAAGAACTATTTTCTTGATCACTAATTATGTTTAATGATTTGTTTGTGCATACCATAAATGATTTACGTCGAAATGGAAGTTTACGATTGATAACGTGTAAACGTTTATTTTTATCGTTGACGATTTTACATTTTGTCATCTATAAAAACGTAGAAGAGTCGAAAAATATAAATAACGTTTTTAGACATTATTTGTATTAACAATCTCTCTCTTTTTGATGATGACAAAATATAAACTCATTTGCATAAAAATAAAATTTTCAAGTTAATAATGAGTTTTAATCCATTCCTCCCCCTTTTTGTCGAATCCAAAAAGGTAGATCATCGAGTTAAGAAGAGAAAGAAATCGACGATGCTAAACCCTCCTTGATGTATGCTCCCCCTCGTTTGGCGCACCAAGAGATCGAGCTATGGTCAATTAAAACGAGTTAGACGCACAAGTGCAAGAAAATATTTCTAACTAGTAGCAACATTACAACAAATATATATATATATATATATATATATAGAGTTAGGATCAAATAAGAAGTTTTCTTAAAATAAGAAGGATAAGAAGTAACTATAACCGCATATCCGAGATGCACCGACTTAAATTAGATGCATCTCTATAATCTTAGATGCATTATAACGCATCATAATGTGTTTTCTAGCTTTTAATTAGATGCATATACGTATATTAGATGCATTTTATTTTTTTGTTCCTCTGCATGTGCCGAAATCATCAAAATCAATTTGCACCATCTACACATCAAGTTAACGTTCGAAACTCAAAATGGTGCATCTAAATGAATAGAAATGCATCTAATGCAAGTCGTTGCATCTCAAATGTGTGGTTTTAGTCACTTCTCACCACTTCTTATTTTAATTTACTTCTCACTGGATCCTTACTCTCTCTCTCTCTCTCTCTCTCTCTAGATATATATATATATATATATATATATATATATTTAAAACTATAATAATTTTCTCTCTCCTCTTTTTCCTCAAAACCTACACTAAATCATAATCCAAATTTAACTCCAAACCCACCAACGAACCAAACGGGCCCTTATATCCTTGTAGGGTGAACATAAGCCGAAAGCATCGTTCGAGTAGCCTCAACCAGAGTACGGTTTCGTCTTTCGACAACGCCGTTCTGTTCAGGTGTTCGAGGAGTGGATGTTTGGTGTTCAATTCCTTCTTCTTTGAAGTAGGCATGGAGTGTCTTGTTTAAGAACTCTGTGCCTCTGTCAGTTCGTACAGTATTCACCTGGGCTTAAAGATTTTGTTGAATCATCTTGAGAAAGTCTTTAAGTACTTCTGGTGTTTCATCCTTGGTTCTTAGAAAGAGAGTCCAAGTGTATCAAGAATAGTCGTCAACGATCACCAGAATATATTTCTTTTCATTGATGCTTTCAATCCGCATTTGACCACATAAGTCCATATAAAGCAAATATAACCGTCCTTTGGAACTTGGAACCGTTTTTGTCTTGAAAGTGCTTCGTTTTCTTTACTCAGTTCACAAGATGAACACAGTTGATCTTTGACATATTTCAACTTTGGTAAGCTGTTCACAATATGATTCTTTGAAAGCAAGTTGATGGTGTCAAAATTAAGATGAGAAAGTCTTCGATGCCATAACCATGCTTGAGTTGGTGAAGCTTTAGCCAGAAAACAAATTGAAGTTGGTGAAGATGTCTCTTAAAGAGAGATTGTGTAGAGATCAGGATCCACAATTACCAGTAAGTAAGTCGTTTCCTTGAAGATCTCTCACAAAGCAATTAGATTTTTAGAATGCAACCTCCAAATCCGCATCACAAAATTGACCAACCAAGAAGAGATTGTGATTGAGGCCTTTGACATAATAAACCCTTTTTATCATGATATTTCCTTAACCAAATCCTTGTTAAACCCAAGAATGGGTCACAAATGTATCTATTGATGAACGAACTATACCTAGGTTATTTTCAATCAAAATTGCACAATAACTTGAAGATTGCCCAGTCACTATGTTTGTAACCATCAGGAGTCAACAATGAATAGGATGAGTTGATAATCTTACAGAGAAATAGAGGATGATGGAACATTTGACAATTGGATCCTAAAGTATTTGTGAGTTTCAAAACATTAGTTATCCTAGATGTATTATCTATAGTGGGACTAATACGTGTGTTCACATTTTCTTTCTAACTTTAGGCACGCATTTTGTTTTTGTCTTAGAAACCTATTTATATCCTAATGGGCATTGTTGTACTCTCACTATTTTCATGCCTTACTAGTTTTCTCACACAACATCCTATAGTAACTCTTGGATTTCTGAGTAGTAGTTTCTGATGCAACTGTTTTCTTATGGGGTGTTGCAACAGATTTGTTAGCTTGACTTTTGGGTTTTCTAGTACTAAAAGGCAATACTTTATGCTTCTTAGTTCTAGCATTCATGTCATTCAAATATTTAGAAACACAAGCATCATGATTCAAATTAAACACACATTTTCCACAATTAGCTCAAACAGCATTAACATTCGAAGTTCTGGAATTTAAACTATCATTACACGCAGTTACATACTTTGTTTGATTAGAAATACTAGAAATCCTAGGGTGGTCTTCTACTTTAGTCTTCTTAAACTTCACTTGACTAGTGTTTGGCATGACCTTATCTTTCATTTGAGTGCTCCTAAGCTGTGGTTGACTAACATTAGTTTTGTGAACTACTCCTGTAGAGGTATACGCGCAAGGATTAGTATTCCTAGAAGTCTGAAGCAACTGTGGTGCTCTGGTTTGTGTTGTCTTAGTGTTAATTCGATACATGCCTGGTTTAATCACATTTGCGTTTCTTGCAGCTTGTGTTGCTATTTGAGGCAAAATCTATGTAGTGACTGGTTTTGATAAACCTTCTGACTCATTAGTTTTTGGAACCAACTTTTTCTTTAAAAATTTTTTTCTCTCAAGAGAGTCTGAAAAAAGAGCTGATTTTCCTAAAAATGATGGTTTTGGAATCCTTTGTGCATTAGGTTGTCGAACAACAGATGGTTTATCAAACTTAGTTTCCACAGATTTTCATTTGCATTTATCAATGAGTTTCTTTAACTCACATATGGCAATGTTCTTGTCTTGCAGTTGAGCTTTCAAATCTTGTATTTCGAGATATTGTTCACATTCTTTTAGAAATACATTTGACGCTTTTTCTTTGCAAACTGTGTCATTTTTCATTTGTTCTTGACATTGTTGTAAAGCCAGTTCAAGAGAAATCGAGTGTTTTTCTAATTTTGCAAAACTTCGTAAAAGCTCAGTATAAACTTCTTTAATAATAGATTCAGTTTGTTTCGAAAGCTTTTGTGCAAGACATTCACATTCTTTGACTTTATGAAGATATAAGCATTGCAATTCAGTTTGCGCATCTAAATCAGATAACGAATGCAAATAAGACACATAATATCATTAGACACACATTCTTGCAAGAGCATAACATACATGTTTGAAAATTCTGCTTTATCAGATTCAAGTTCATCAATTTCTTTTTCAAGGGATTCAACGTACTTTAAATCAGCATGCATTTCTTGCTTAAGTTCATGAACAAATGTGAAACTATCATTTTGTGTCTTAAGGGCAAGAGGCATCAAACACGTCTTAATTAGGATTTCCATATCATGAGTAGTTGGAGTACGAAAATGATCTTTTGAATGTTTCACCCAAGCTTGATCGACAAGTTCTCTAAGATGATTTATGTTAGTCGTCATGACATTATATTCTTGTCCACTTTTGCTTATTGATTTGGACACTGGTAAGAAATCGATGTTTTTGAAAATATTTGGTTTTGTTTTCACAAAATATTTTCTCCACATTTTCTTCCTTACTTCATTTGCGTGTGCTAGCTGTATTTGATATTCCCGGGTTGGGGGTTTGAAAATTTCATAAATACTATTTAGCTTTGTGTAGTTATAAGGTCGCACTAAGTCTTTATTCAATTTTGATCGACTCTCTCTTTCAAGAGTGAGAGTCTCTTCCCTATCGGGGACAAGTCTGTTTGCAGGATCAGATTGGTGATGTGGGATCTCATATAAACGTGGTTTCTCATATTGAGCCTTTTTGAGGTACATAGGATTTGCAAAGATAGGTCTTCCATTAAATGTTGGGCATTTGGGTGATAACATATGAATGGTCTGGATGGATTGACTCATTTTGTAAACAATTTCATTCAAAAATTTTAATTGCTTTTCCATTGAAATCATTTTGTCAATATATTTTTCTTCCTTAAGCTTTAATCCGTTATTACCTTTGTTTTCTCTTTGATAAGACCTTCGTAATGTGACTTAGTTAAAAGACTTTGTTTGACTAACTCATCGTGTTTCTCTTTGAAAACTAAAATTTCGTAGGCTTTAAGTTTTAAACCTTCTTTTATGTCAATGTCTTTTTGTGCTAATAGACCTAGAGTTTCATTTAACTTATGTTCAAGTTTCTCATAGTCAACAATACGGTCATTTAGGTTCTTGTACCCCTCAAACTCAGTCTGTTTATTTTGAAGTGCAACTAGACAACTATCCTGAATACTATTAGATTCCCCTAGTGTTCTACTAGTTTCCGTAAGAATAAATTTGCACTCAGTCAATTCATGAGCAAGTGTTGTGTTTGCTTTCTTTAATTGCTTTTGAATCTTTTTATTTTCATTGACATCAAGTTTTAAATTTGCAATTAAATTAGCAAGCGCAACACGCTCATCATCACATTCTACAGTATTTTGGTCATTCTGAATATCATTATCACACCTATCCGGTGAAT
>BQNB010141648.1:0-17242 GCA_026074375.1 Tanacetum coccineum
CTCCCTCAGCCGGTCCCCCGGTCGAGATATTAACAGTTCATGATAATTCAGGCAGTAGTGGGTTTGTAAGCAAACTTAGGCAACACATAAACATGTAAAACTCACGTAAAGAACTTGTGTCCAATTTAAAAAGCAAACAATATTTCTCACCCTAAAGTATAAAGCATTTGTAATTCGGAAAAAACGTGGGGCTATGAACTCACCTTAATAAGGATAAGCGATAATCACAACAACGATGATGATATAAGGAGGTCTAGCCGAGACCTAGATTAAATATGGGTATGACTTAGCATTCGGAAAAGTAAACAAGTAAAGCATCTATGTTCATCATTTAAAGCATCTAAGTGTGCTTGCGTTTTAGTAATAAAAGGCTTAGAAAAATTTATAGCATCTATGATAAATCCCGACACTTACAAAGAGTTACTATTTATAGAAAGTTTCTATTTTAGGAAAGTGTTTAGTTTCCAGATGTTAATACCGTCCCCTATATTTGTTAACTTTCCATATTTTCAAATTGTGCTAACTAACCATAATCGCTTAACTACTATGTCCGTTCCGCTAGGTTTTACCAAACTTACTATTTTTAGTAACTTTTACGCTTTTCCTAAAATACGTTAATGACATCTTCAAATGATGCTAATATATATATATGTGTTACTATATGTTTCACTAGTGTTTAGAAAGTCCAAAAATGTCCGAAAGTGTCCGAATACCCTTTTTACTATTCACATTAGCACACTATTCATCGGGAAAAATATTTCAAGTTTTATTTGGTTATAACTTGGCCGTTTTAAATCCGATTTTAAAGTGCGATATGTGAAAAACTATCTATTCGATACAAGCTCTTCAAAAACTACTTTTACGCCTAATGAAAACATTTTTAGGTCACATTTTTAGTCCTCAAAACCATTTCGGGACAGCAAGAGTGTTTTACCTAAATGCGACCAAAAATCAACCCAACTCGCATATTAGTGCCTAATCTAGCCCTAATCTTTATTCACCAATAACCAACCCACAAAACTAAACCAATCCAACCTAATCTCCATTGTTACAACTCTCATCAACCCTCAATCTCACCAAGAACATGATATGAAACATAAACATAAAGTTGTAACAATTTTTACTTCCACATATAAAAGATTACAAGATTTAATTTTTATTCTTTTGTACAAATAACACAAACACATGATCCTTTATGAATAAACATAGATCTATAAAGATATAGATGAAACCAAGCAAAGATCAAGGAAGACTTACAAATCAAGAAGAACAAGTAATGAAAACACAAGATCTATACTCAAAACTAAATATTTATAAAACCCCAAATAATCTTGCAAACCTTATTTTATAAAATCTGAATCAAAGAACTAATGTTCACAAAACCTAATATAACTAGGAATAACTTTGAATATTGGGTCTTGCTAGAAAATCAAAAGTTAAGAATTGGGTATGTGTTGGTGGGTGCGTGACCAAATAGGGACGGGGAAGAGAGATGTAGTGTTTTTGTTGGTGGACTTTGGAAATGATATGTAACCCTAAGTTATAAGATGAGATTATATTATATAAGACGCCAAAGATAAGTTTAGGTTAAGTTGGTGCACCCACACGTACCAACACACACCAAGAGTGTGTGTCTTGGTGGTTTCGGCCGAGCAAGGTCACAAGGACCATTTTGGTTCAAAAAATTTGTCTATGGTTCATTCCTTAAGGCTTAAGCTTAGTCAAATGAAGTCAAAGGTCTAAGTTTGCATGTGATGTGTAAGAGATGGCATGCCTGCAAGTTACTAGGCTACAAAGATGTCACTTTCCTTCACATGCATGTCAAGAATTCAAATTTTGATTTAGTGAGTATAAATGATTAATTCAAGTGCATGTGACATTGGTGGAGGTTTTAGGCTTCCATAAGTCATATGGGAGGGTATGAACAAAAATTTTTTGGGCTTAGGGTATAAAGATTATCGATAACTTGAGTTTACACAAAAAGATTTCGAGTTTCCGGGATCTGTTGTCAACAAAGAAAAAAAACCCCCAGCAATTTAAGAGATAAAACCCTAAAATTTATATCGGAAGTGATTAAAAATCACGAAACACTCAAGAAAGCTAAAATATCTCATATTAAGCCTAAATTAATTAATAACCGATGCAGGAACGCGTCCGATTTTCTCTTTTCTCTCATCTCTCTCTCTAGTTTCTCTCTCTAGAACAACTCTTTCTTTCTCCTTTCTAGTTCTCGATTTCGTGATCGATTGTATGTTCTGAAGTGTTAACGGGATCCTACAAGTTTCTCCAATAAACGCATAGAAAGCGTGTGTAGTAGTTAGTAGTTAGTTTCTTTATTAATGTTTAATTAAGAAAACCTTATTAGTAACATGATTGTGTTCTTTATATTCCGTTGCGTGTTACAATCATTGTTATCATACCCTAGATGAGTCCTAATAATGATCTATGGAGTCATTATAGGATTCCATACTCTCCACAGCAAAATGGTGTCGTTGAAAGACGGATGCGTACGCTAATTGAAGCTGCCCGCACAATGTTGATTTATGCAAAAGCTCTGTTATTTTTATGGGCAGAAGCAGTTGCTACCGCATGTTACACCCAAAATCGTTCCATCGTACGTCTTCATCACGGCAAAACACCATATGAGCTTTTACATGACAAACCTCCCGACTTATCATTTTTCCATGTATTTGGTGCACTCTGCTATCTGACAAATGATAGTGAGAACTTAGGTAAGTTACAACCAAAAGCTGATATTGGTATTTTCATTGGCTATGCACCCACAAAGAAAGCATTTTGAATTTACAACCGACGTACCAGACGAATCATTGAGACAATTCATGTAGATTTTGATGAGCTGACTGCAATGGCTTCTGAACACAGCAGTTCAGGACCCGCACTTCATGAAATGACTCCTGCAACAATCAGTTCAGGACTCGTGCCAAACCCTCCTCCTTCAACACCGTTTGTACCACCTTCAAGAACTGATTGGGATATTTTGTTTCAACCACTGTTTGATGAATTACTCACTCCTCCACCTAGTGTTGATCTCCCAGCCCCTGAAGTCATTGCTCCAATTGATGAAGTAGTTGCTCCAGTTCCCGCTGTATCAACCGGTTCACCTTCCTCAACAACAGTTGACCAAGATGCACCATCACCAAGTAACTCTCAAACAACACCCGAAACTCAACCTCCCGTCATTCCTAACGATGTTGAAGAAGACAATCATGATATTGAAGTTGCACATATGGGTAATGATCCATACTTTGGTATCCCAATTCCAAAAGTTCCTTCTGATCAATCTTCATCAACGGATTCTATTCATACAATTGTGCATCCCGATCACCAAATTTCTGAACATAATAGCAAATGGACTAAGGATCATCCACTTGAAAACATAATCGGTGAACTCGCTAGACCAGTTTCCACAAGGCTACAATTACATGAGCAAGCTCTTTTCTATTACTACGATCATTTCTACAGTTGTTGAACCCAAGACATTATAAAGATAGCATTGACTCAAACCTACCAGCTGATTGAAGCAATCCACAAGAAAGCTCAATGATGCGAACGCCTTGAAGTATAGGAGCTCGTACCCCGACTATACAAAGTTATGGTTATTACTTTGAAGTGGATCTACAAAGTAAAGCTAGACGAACTGGGAGGTTTTCAAAAGAACAAGGCTCGATTAGTGGCTCGTGGTTACCGTCAAGAAGAAGGAATTGATTTTGAAGAGTCTTTTGCTCCGGTTTGGCAAATTAGAGCTATAATGGATTTTTCCTCGCATTTTGCCGCTTACAAGAACATGGTCTCTACAAAAGGATGTCAGAGACTACGTTTTCTGAAATGGTAATTTACGGGAAGAGGTTTATGTAAGCCAGCCGGATGGTTTTGTGGATCTAGATAACCCCAATAACGTTGACAAGTTAAAGAAAGCTCTTTATGGGTTGAAACAAGCTCCATGCGCGTGGTATGACATGTTGTCTTCGTTCCTGATATCCCAAGACTTCTCCAAAGGCTTAGTGGATCCTAATCTGTTCATCCGTAAGGAAGGTAAGGAATTACTTCTGGTACAAGTATATGTCGATGATATTATCTTCGCTGCATCTACACCTACACTTTGTGACCTATTTGCTAAAATCATGTGTTCAAAATTTAAGATGTCAATGATGGGCAAAATCTCATTTTTCTTAAGACTACAGATTTTTGAAAATCCCAGAGGCATCTTATTAACCAGTCAAAATATGCCTTTGAATCTTTAAAGAAATACGGTTTTGACTCTTGTGACCCAGTGGATACTCCCATGGTGGAGAAATCCAAACTGGATGAGGATAAAGAAGGGAAAGCTGTTGATCCATCACACTATCGTAGCATGATTGGCACCCTCCTTTATCTTACAGCCAGTAGACCTGACCTACAATTTGCTATATGCATGTGTGCCCGGTATCAGGCTAGGCCTACCGAAAAGCACTTACATGCGGTCAAAAGGATCTTTCGGTATCTAAAAGGAACCGTCAATCGGGGACTATGGTATCCGAAGGATTCTTCAATTACACAAACAGCATTTGCAGATGCGGATCATGCTGGTTGTCAAGATACACGTCGTAACACATCTGGTATTATGCAGTTTCTGGGAGATAGACTTGTTAGCTGGTCATCAAAAAGATAGAAAAGGGCTGCGATATCCAGTATGAAAGCTGAATATATTGCTATGTCAGGATGTTGTGCTCAAATTCTTTGGATGAGATCACAGCTTACCGACTATGGCCTTGGATTCAATAAAATTCCAATGTACTGTGATAACAAAAGCGCTATTGCCTTAAGCTGCAACAATGTTCAACATTCCAGGTCGAAGCATATAGACATCAGATTTCACTTTATCAAGGAGCATGTTGAGAATGGGGTGATTGAACTTTACTTTGTCAATACGGAGTATCAACTGGCGGACATCTTCCCAAAAGCCCTTGCAAGAGAAAGAATTGAATTTCTTATCAACAAGCTGGGAATGCGGAGTTTTACGCCGGAGACTCTAAAACAATTGGCATATGAAGTTGATGAATAGTGGTGGTACCTATTCAAATATCCTGTATCATATGTATATATATTAAAACTATAAAAACCAAAAAGATTTTTTATTTTTCAAAATTTTTTATAAAATCAAAATACAAAAATATAAACTATTAAAAACCAAAGAAAAAATGAAAAAATGAGAAAAATATAAAAAGAGGTAATAATGGCATGTCTTCTGAAAATCGATAACATTTACGGTCTTAGAAATGTCATTCAATAATGATACGAGGCTGTAAATGAAGTTCGAGCAGAAGTTTCAAATGTTTTCAAAACATGCCAAATGGCTTGCTATTATTTCAGATAGCAACCCGGTCATCATCTTAAAGGCAAGTATTTCAAAAAGAAAACTTGACCTCATAACGGGAATTCATTCTCAGGCATGGTCTACTTTATGACCATGCAAAGGCTTGTGATTACTTTGCATCACAACCCGTGCTTCCTATATTCCATGAGTGTACGTGTCAGTGCGCTTATGTGTGAAAATAAGAGAAATCTTATTTGCAATTGGTGTTTGTTTTTCAAAAAATATCACATTGCTTCATCAGAAAATGTTTTTTCAAAGACATTCGACTTCTCAAACAACGACTACAACTCTTTAAATAGAAAACGGGTCATTGTTTGAGGGGGAGAAAATGTCAAATTATCTTCTTCAGAAAGTCGTTTGATAAAAGGAATAAAGGTTTTTAAACAATAACGGAATATCATTTTTTAAGGAAAGTTAATTAAGTTTAGCTTATGAGTGCCTTAAATGTTATTTGTTTATGCCTTTTGAGAGAATATGTGCTTATTTAAGGTATTAGGTATTATAGTTAAAACCATAGGGACTAAATGTGCCAATGTATTATCTTATATATGCCTAAATATCCTTATAATTGATAAATGAATAAGATCTCAAAGCTTAGGGGGTGAAAGTGTCAAAAACTAAAATTGTTTTATAACACTCCCACCCCTCCCCGTTTTAACACACACACACACACAAACCACACTTCATCTTTTTCTTTCCCAAAACCCTCTCACGATCGTCACCTCCCTCTTCTCGATCTCTAGACCATTTCGTGCTTAAGGTATAACATAAACAATGTTCCTTACACCCTAATGATCACTCGTCTCGAAGCAATTTGGTTTTTACAAAGTCTTGGTTTCGAAAACCCTAATATTCAAAATTAGGGTTCTTAAAATTAAAACTTAATGAAAATTAAAATTGATAGAGGGGTTTTGTTCATATAAGGGTGTTAATGATTCGTGCATAGCAGTTTTGAATAATGTAAACATATGCCTTTGATTTGTTGGATTTTGTGTGTCGATATATGCGTTTTTGGATTTTTATTTAAAAAAGATTGTGGGTTTGCAATGGATAAATGTTTAAGGTGTTAGTGAATGTGTGTATGCTTTGAATCACATATATGAGGTGTTCGATTATTGGGTATTAATGGACTTTTGGATTTGAATGCTCGTTTGGAAAAAGGTTGATGAATCTGTGCTTGTACGTTGATATAATGTTTTTTGTAGACTTTATGTGGCTAAATGATTGATTTTTGAGGTGGAAAACCGATTGAAAACTTGAATTAAAATTCAAAATTTTTAGACCTAACCTAATTTGCAGTCTTAGTAGTCCACGAATTCGCAGTTCCATGTTCCATCCGAATTCGCAGTATGCCTTTAGTGTACGAATTAGCAGGTGTTAGTTATACTCGAGTTTGCAGTCTGCTTTCAGTATCCGAATTTGCAGTTTGCATTAAGGCCCGAATTCGTAGTACCTTTAGAATCCAAATTCACAGTTTGGTTAAGAACCTGAATTCGCAATATCTTTAGAATCCGAATTCGCAGTTTGGTTAAGGGTTCGAATTAGTAGTTGGTTTAGGGTCAGAATTCGCAGTTTGGTTTAGGGTCCGAATTCGCAGTATCTTTTAGTATCCGAATTCGCAATTTACAACTATGTCCGAATTCGTAGTCCTTAATGGTGACCTAATTCGCAGTTTTCACTTAAGAAACTAGATTCAAACATGATTAATGGTTACAAAAAGGCTAATTATCATACATACTTATATTCTAAACAAAAGGTGACTTAAAACTTGTGTTAGGTAGCAAATTTAAAAATGATTATCTTTGGAATCTAATCAAGTTAAAATTGGATTAACTTAACTAAGCCAATTTAAGTTCACTCTTTCCATGATTAGCTATCTAAATATGTTACATGTCTTAAGTGCTAAATCCTAAAAAGGGTCTCTATATATAGTCTCTTTTATAAACTTGTTTATATAAACTGTATCGACTCTTTCTTAGAAGAATCATGAGTATCACAAAACAAAAACAACAAGCCCTGGACGATGCTCTCGTTCCATGGGAACAACGTCTAAAGATTGGAAGTTGTAACTATAGATTGAGCACCACATTCAAGCCTAAAGAACACACCTTTCAAGTTGCTTTGGATGTTCTTTCTCTCATACCTTTTTATCTAGTCTTCTTGATCACTGCAAGTGTCCCTGCTATCTTCATGCATGAATTCTAGACTTCTGCCTCTTACCACAAGCATTCCATCAGATTCAAGCTGAACA
The DNA here is from genome assembly GCA_026074375.1 of Tanacetum coccineum. Taxonomy (NCBI): domain Eukaryota; kingdom Viridiplantae; phylum Streptophyta; class Magnoliopsida; order Asterales; family Asteraceae; genus Tanacetum; species Tanacetum coccineum. The sequence continues at coordinate 7,626 of BQNB010141648.1, forward strand.
TAAAGAGATATTCTTTTGATCTGGATACTTTTAGAAATATGCTTCAGATTTGTCCAAAACTTCTTGGACAACAATTTGTAGATCCTCCATTTGAAGAGGAAATACTTACTTTCATGAGAGAACTTGGCTACCCCGGAAACATCAAATTAGTGTCTGATGTCAAAGTTGATATTCTACCTCAACCTTAGAGAACATTCAGAACTATCATAAATAAATGTCTCAACTATAAAGTAACTGGAATCGATTCACTTCGTCTCTCTAGGGCTCAAATCCTTTGGGGTTTATATCACCAGCAAAAAGTTAACTATGCCTACATCCTATGGGAAGATCTAGTTTTTCAAATGGAGAATAAGGAATCACGGAAGAACAAATACCTTTTCTACCTAAGATTCACCAAAGTCGTCATCAATCACTTCATGTCACAAGATCAATCCATTCCAAGAAGAAACAAAGTGAACTGGGACATGGCTAATGATGATCCTATTCTCACTACCATGAGATTCATCACTCAGCATGAAGTTGTTCAAAAATACGGTGTCATTCTTCCTGATAACTTAACCACTCAATTTATGAAAGAATCTGAAGCGTACAAGACCTACTATGCTTTTGCTACTGGAAAGGCGATTCCAAAACCAAAGTATGTACGTCGAATCACCAAGGAGAAGACTATACAAGCACCTATAGCTTCTTCTGATAAAAGAATCAAATCTGCTACTAAGGTGAGCTAAAATTAGAAAAGAAAGAAGCCACCTGCTCAAGAATTTTTGGAGACTCTATCTGAGATAGCCATGTCTAAGGCTGAACAGATGAAGATTGCTCTTAAATAACAAGACAAAAACAACAACACAGCTCTCATGCCATCGGTTCAGTGAAATGAAAGAACTGTGTTAAACCAGGGGTTCCCAAGTACCAACAGATGGAACTGATGACCGACAAATCTCTTAGAAGTCCAGTAAAGAGGAAGGATATGATTAAAGTAGCCGCGAATGGATGATGATGATGATAATGACGATGCTAGATAATTCAAGACTATAAAGGACATGAATATGATGAACATAATGATGAAGGAACAAGGTGATGATGATGAGCAGACTGATTCAGACAATGATAGTGAATGACTTCGTTTCGATCCTAAATTTTCCACTCATTGATTAAGAATGTAATAGAAGAAGATAGCAGATCCTAGGCTTCAAACACCGATCATCTTGGAATCCACTGATGATTGAAGACAGTGATGAAGAAATTCAAGGTGCGAAGTTGAGGATACAAACAATGATGAATGAGAGACAAATGAAGAGGTCGCAGCAAATGAATTAAACAGGGACGTGAAGCCGTCAATCTAGAAGGACGAGATATTGAAATGCCAAATGACCCACCAAACCAATGTTCAACCCTACACAAGTAACCAGAAGATACTTATGATAAATCAACACCGCATCCGACAATCCTAAGGTCAAACAACAAGTTCTTCTGTTTTATATGGTCTACATCAAGCTCCTAGAGCCTGGTATGAGACCTTGTCTACCTATTTAATTGAAAATGGATTTAGAAGAGGCATGACTCGTCGAGACTCACCCCTTAAATCTTATATATATATATAAATAAACTCAAGGATCAGAATCCGCGAGACCAAGTAAACCGGAAGCAGTATAGAGAAACTCCGGGTCGTTATGTCCCAACGAGTCTAGAGATGGAAAATCGAAAGACGATTGATGATATGTAATTGAATGTCACAAGGAATGATTGGGCACAAAAACTGATAAAAATAAGCAAATGCACATAAAAATAAGCAAAGAGAATAAGCTGGAACAAGAATAAAAGCTAGAAATGGCAAAAACACTTAAAACTTTTACACTAAGACACAAATAAGCTCAAATAAGCTTAAGACAAACCAAATGAGCTAAACTAACTCTAAATAAGCAAATTCAAATAGAAATTAAGCTAAATTAAGCTAGGAAACTCAGCAGTACTAACAACAGTACTAACAGTATTAACTATCAGTACTAACTTGGAGTTAGTACTGCCAGTTTAAAGTTAGTACTGCCAGCTTAAGGTTAGTACTGCTAGCTTTAACAAAACATAATGAAACAAGAAATAAGCAAATAAGCTAAAACAGATATTCACCTAACCCTAATAAGCACTTAGTAATAAGAATAAGCAACTAAAATGATAAATAAGCTGAAAAACTAAAACTGGAAAACTCTTAAAATATTTTGAAAAAGGAAAATAAGCTTAAATAAGCTTACCCCTAAAGAAAGTAAAGGAAAATGGTTTAATATACTCTAAAAAGCTAATCTAATCTTAAATAAGTAGAGACAATAAGCTAATAAGCAGAAATGGACTAACAGTACTAACTAAAATGAACTACCAGTACTAACTTTGAGTTAGTACTGCTAGGCTAAAGTTAGTACTGTTCCTAAAATCAACTAGCAGTACTAACTTGGAGTTAGTACTGCTTGTTCAAAATAGCCTTTAACATTTCCAAAAATCATTTTTATTAAAAACAGATTATCAAATAACAAAGTAAAACACTTATAAGCAATTATTAATCAATAATAAGCACTTAAATAAGCATGAATTGGTCTAGCAGTATTAACTTAAAACTAACAGTGTTAACAAATGAACTAACAGTTCTGCAATAAATAAGTAAAGTAAGAAAAAGAGAGACTTACAACACCCTTGCTCAAAACAGGGCTAAATCAAGAATCTACAAGCTCTAACTTGTGGAAAACAAGTTAGTGAGAGTCCATAAGCCCATCCAGAACTGGCTTATCATCCATAACATAAGCTGTGGTATATTTGAGAGTGATTTGTGAACACAAAACAATAAGATTAAGAAACTTAACACTGGTATTGAAAAAAACTTCAAACTTGCATTAATTTTGAAAGTGTTACAAAGCTGGAAATAAAAGCTGTAAATAACTAAAAATAAACTAAGTTGTATTAAAACTTAAAACTGAAAAACTAAGATTCCTCAAAGGCTTCCAAAAAGCTCTATTTATAGCCGAAGTCTTGGACTTGCAGCTTGTGCTTCTTTGTAGAGATAAAAACAAGTGTGCTTGTTGTGTGAGGTGAGTCTAAAGCAAATCCCAGCCCTCAAATTTATTTGTGCTTCATTGGAGATTAATCTCAGCCATTGAAGATACTTGGGAAAGGTGAGGGATTGCCAACATGGCTTTTATACAACTGGGATGGGTTAGTAGGGTGGATGAAATGATTTTGGCTAGGGTGAGGAGTGGTTTTGCAGGGGAGAAGTATGGGCGACATACAAGTTGTAACTGGGATTTGGGGCGGGAAAGAGGACTTTTTTTTGGGGGAGTAGGCAGTTTGGTCCCCTGAAGTCTTATAACTTAATTGTAATCTTTGCCCGGTTGGCAGTTTTGGCCCTTGTCTTTTTAATCTTTTGTAATACAACTTTAGGCTTGGCAGTTTTAGCCCCTCAAATTGTAGTTTCTTCAATTGGCTTGACTTTTGACTTTGCTCTTTCCACCCTGTGCTTGGATTTGTTTGCTTTTTGGCTTTCTTTTTGTTCCTTTTCTTGAATATCCGTTTCCTGCACAATACAAATGAATATCCATTTTTCCTGCACAATACACATGCAAACATAGCAAATGCACAATGTATTTTTGGCATGTTTTTAGTCATTTAAGTCCGCTTAATATGGAAAATGGTATGTGTAATTAAACGACAAATCAATTCCGACATTTCCATAAACAGCATAACACTTAATCATCCAACTAATTGACGTAGCAATACATGCAATATGCCATTACCTTTCCAAATATCACTAAACGGAACAAATGTAATACGCATAGAACCAACACAAACATACTCAAAATGAGATGCCCAATACACCTAAAAATGATTTACATAGCACAATACTTTAACCTCACTAAGCACACATAAAATCACATAGCACAACACTTAAACACATAAAATGAACTCTTAACCATTTCTAAAGGTATAAACTAACATGCTTAAATCACGGTTGTCACATTATCCCCTCCTTAAATGAAATCTTCGTCCGAGATATTAACTAGCCAGATTCAACAGCACGATCTACAAATAACCGAGGATACTTAAACTTTATATGGTCTTCGCGCTACCAAGTAAACTCGGGACCACTCTTAGAATTCCAACAAACTTTCACAAGTGATATCTTACTACGCTTTAAACTCTTAATCCCATGGTCCATAATCTCTACGGGTTCCTCAACAAAACGTAAAGTCTTGTCGATTTTGATTTCATTCAACGGGACAAGCAAATTAGCATCCACCAGACACTTCTTCAGATTTGACACATGAAAGGTTCATGGAACGCATACTCAACCTATAAGCTACAAGGCCAATCCTTTCAAGGATCCCAAACGATCCTACATATCTTGGTGCTAACTTACTCTTCTTTCCAAAATGAACTACGCCCTTCCAAGGCGTCACCTTTAACAATACACGATCTCCTACCTCAACTCTAACAGGGTTTACACCCATAATCAACATAGCTTTTTGATGATCTCTCGCCGCTTTGGGCCTTTCCTTTACCAACACTACCTTATCAGTTGTTTTCCCGTACCAGTGTCATGACCAATCAAACACTGCTACTACATTCCTCCAATCTCTGCCCATATAACAAGCGATCTACATTTCCTACCATACAAATCTTACAAAACGAGCACACGCGAATGCTCAAAATGATAACTAATCTACCAAATTGATACACATGCCCTCATTATATCCTCCAAAGTCTAAATCATACGTTCACTTTGTCCATCCGCTTGAGGATGCTAAGCAGTACTCAAATCTAATCGCGTCACTAACACTTTCTGCAGCGTCTGCCAAAACCATGAGGTAAATCATCCATCTAAATCTGAGTTGATTATAACCAGAATTCCATCCCTTGCTATTGTCTCATCAACATAAATCCTTGCCAACTTCACACCTTAAAATCTTCTTGTATAGCTAGAAAAATGAGCTACTTGGTCAATCTATCGACCATACACCCAAATCACATCCATACCTCACTAATTTGACCTTGGGAAATTTACTGATAAAATCCCAAGGTGATTCATCTCATTTTCACTCAATGTATCTTAGGCTGTTGCAGCAAAGCCAAAAGAGCGCGAGAGAGTGCGCGATCGTAGCTTTCACCTCTTAAAACAGAATTCAACATTTCTAACATAGGTAACATATATCCTTTCTAACACGTGGGTACCAATCATGTCTCCAAGGGTATAGAACGTCATATCACGCTGCCCGGATGTACCTAAGTACCTTGATGCATGAGCCTCAACCATTACTAATGTTCTCTATCATCCCTACTAACAGAACTCATATACGACCATAAAGTAAAAAATCTTATCCTCCTTCTTGTTCATATGCAATCTAAACCCATGAAGCTTTGTCGCGAGCACATTATCTTTCTTGAACACCTCCCTTAAATGCCAATATCATTCCTCTAACTCCATACTGAATGGACATAGCATTTGCTCAACAAAGACATACGGAAAAACGTCTAGGTTTCACTACGTTCCTTTCCCCTTCTTAACGCATCAATCCCCAACATTTGCCTTACCTGGATGGTAGAGAATATCAATACTCATACTTACTATCAATTTAATCATAAATACAACATCATCTGCTCTCCAATCTTTTCCATTTTGTTGGTCCAGGTCACGCAAGCATTTCTGTTGGCAGCGTCTCTAACTTGGAACGTCTCCACCTTGAAGTAGCCAATATCTTTTCTTAACACTTAACTGGATATCATGGACATTGCACTAACCGTCTAGTTTCACTCTCACCTTTCTACCAACGCGTCAACCATACATTCGATTTATCGAAGCGTCACACAAATCATTCTTTAAAGTTTGGAAAGCCTCTTTTTCCGTTCTGCGTCCCACTCATAAACTTCTGATTCCTCCTCGTTAGGGAAAGTAAATGGGTTTTTTTAAACAATCTTTGAAAGTATTTGATGAAACGTAGGTAGTTAACCTGCCAATCCTAAGAATAATCATATCTCGGATGGTTTCGTAGGTACTTCCTAATTCTTCACTACCTCACTCTTAGTAAACTTAGCATACAACTTCTCTTTCCTCTGTAATTCCAACACTAACTTCAAATGAACTTCATGCTTCTCTTCTTAACAAACGACACTGGTGCTCCCCACGGAAAATGACTAGGTCATATGAAACCTTCGTCTTGCAACTCTTAAAGTTGTTCAGACAATTCTTGCATTTTCGAGGGTGCTAGACGATATGGAGACTTCGCGACTGGCGTCGCTTTAGGTACTAAGTCTACGCGGAACTCAACTTGTCATTGCGGTGGTCATTGACAAATCTTTCAGAAACACATCAATAAAATCTCGTACGATGGAATATCACTCAATTTCGATTTATCTACCTTTGTGTTCATTAAGGTTTCACGACTCTTTGAGTACGTTCACCATGAACCCGACGTGTCTCATCACCTTCCAACGGTATCCTAACCACCTTCTCATGACATACCATCACATCTTCCTCTTGACAACCAGTCCATTTCCCACAACACTCAAAGCTTCCACGATTCAACCGATTCAAGCGAACTCCAAGGGTTACGAACAATCGAATAGGATAAACAAACGAAATTATCGAATCAAAGGCTAGAATGCAAATAGGAGAAACCACATATGACAAAATACGTGATCAAATGACCTAAGAATCCTTTAAAAGAAAGGATACATATATGCACTACGCGAAAACGCAACGAAAAAAATCAACAGACGTATCACGACAAATGAACAAAAAAAATATCAATACGAAAGACGGAAATCCTTATACCAATTATCGACTTTACTCGAAAGGTCAAAATAAATAATGTTTTTATAAAAATCAATTTAAATTAAGAAGATACTTTAGTATAAAACCATTTTAAATACATAAATAAAGTTTTCTTAAATTTAAACTTTTAAAATTCAGTCTGGTTGTCAAAAAAAAAAATAAGAGATGGTTATCTAATGGTATATCGTACCTTTACCACTATGAAATCACTTTAAACTAGCTTTTTATAGATAAAAAAAAATATATTAAAAAACTTAAAAATTTCATATCCTTTTGTATATGACCAATTAAACATAAATATATTTTACAAAGATCAATTTTAAACACAGTTTTTTCTCAAAACACAAACACAATACTACTTCCAAAGAAGGAATTTTATAATAAGACAACAATTTGAAATATGGTTACTCAAACACAAGACACCGTGATTACCAACAGGGTCATAAAACACCGTACAGACTCTAACACAATTCATTGTTTGAAACGAAAGAAAAATCCCAGAAACCATTTTACTCAAAATAAAATCAACGAACTCGTACAAGAAACTCATGACGAGACGTTACGACCCAAAAGAAAACGTAAGGTCTTAATCCAAAATAACGATCTAACAAAGCAAACCAAAAGCATCGATACTAACACGTCGCCAAAATGGTTAACGAAAACTAAGGGATATACAAAGAGAAGGGAGTAATGATTGCACGCTAATATGCTAGGTAACTATTAGTGCTTAAAAGAAACGTTTGATACTCATACGAGAAGTAAATGCAATGAAAGAACTAACAAAATGCGCCTATATCTGAAAGAGCAGATTCCGAACAACCAATATACATCGAGACATCGAATAGGAAAAATCAGGTATCCTTACTAACAAAGTATGATGAAGGGATGCTAAGCTTAGACTTAGGAAATCCGAACAAACAACCAGCAAATGGAGTAAACCTCTATAATAGCAATACTAGTATCCACAAAAACAAATAGACGGGACACTTACTATCTTTACAACTCAACTTAACATATCCTTCAATTAGGGTAAGAGAATAATTCTTTATCCATACCACCATCCTTCTTATGAAAACACATATCAAAGAAAAACATATTACACTACCACCTTACAACCAAATACAAATAAATGCAATCATGGTCACAAGTCTACGTGTGTGATGCCTTTATAATCATGTTGGCCACCATAATTATAAGTGCCTCCTTTCAACACGTGTACTTACTTCCCAGATTACCTATTCAATCATAAATCACATCTAAGCACATAATAACCACAGTTAGCACATCTTAACCACTCTAACTTCACACATAAAGGATGCTCATCAACAACTACTTACCTGTAAGCAAAATAAGAAGTCGAAAAGACATAACAGGAACGAAAGTCTCGCAACAATTCCCACAATATGAAATATCCGAAAGAAATAATCAATAACAACATGACGAGGTAAAGTACGGGATAAACTTATGTTGGGCCTCGCTTGGGTTTGACTTTGCCTCCGCAAGAATCACCCGACTCCGCGGGTCCAGCCCTATTATGCCCATCCGACAAATGATCAACTATCCTATCTCCTTTGGTTCCACAAGAGGCTCCTTATAACGCTTAAGTCCAGTTGGGAAAACAGTTTCCCAACAAGACTTCTTACGGGTGGGGGAAAAACATAGCTAAAATACTAAGAAAGTAACAAATATCATATCAGATAATGGTAGACAAAATAACTAAATGAAAACTTAACAAAATAGGAAATATAAAAGCTACGCAAAATAGAAGGGAAGCATAGCAGTTATAACAATAAACACTTAAGCCCTAAATGTATCTACCTGAAGGACCCCTAGGTTATAGTCTAGGCTTAACCACCTACTTCTTTATAACCAAAGGCTCTGATATAACAACCCGCAATTTTCATCAATGTAAATATCCATCTATTAAATTAGATGCAATGTAATATCCATCTATTATATATATACCACCTTTTTACAGGGAAATTTTTGATTTATCTCATTATGCAACGTAACTTGCATCTCTAAAGTAAACGAGCTCAAGCAACCTCTATCAATGCCATCTATATCTATGTTTATATCATGTAAACATCCTAATATGTCAAGTCTATATCTTAATATCATTTTACCAAGTAGATTATCCATTTAACATACTTTTCAAAACCTTATATCAAAACAAGCATTAAACATTAACGTTTACATCAAAACCCTAATTATATGTAATGTATACATATAAAATAAATGTACAAGCCTTTAAAGCATGTGTACAAGTATCATAGAACCACATTTGAATATCTTTTCCCTAGTGAATCAAATTACAACTTTCTAAAGCTTAATGTACAAGTCAATAATATAAGAAAGTCAAACTAGGTCATTTTACCTCCTAAATCACTTTAGTTTCTTACCACCACTTTAACACAAGGTACAAGAACTTAATGCATGACTTCTAAACCTTAAACCTAATCCCTAAATCATTCTAAAACCTAATCTAAAACCTAAACCCTAAACAAAACCCTAAAACCCTAATTTTAATTTAAACCTAAAACTAAACCCTAAACTTGAAAACTAAGCCCTAAACCTTAATCCTAAACCCTAAACCTTAATCCTAACACTAATCCTAAACCCTAAACCTTAATCCTAACACTAATCCTAAACCCTAAACTATCTTAAACCCTAACCATAACACAAATTAAAACCCTAACCCAAAATGAAATGAACCTGACATCCCCTTTCTTGCATTTTTACCCATTTTAAGCCACCAAGCACCTCAAGCACCTCCCTTGCATCACCATGAAATCACCAAGCAGCCACC
>BQNB010141649.1:0-11742 GCA_026074375.1 Tanacetum coccineum
ATTATTCTGATAATTGCAGACTTTATTTGAATTCACATGACAACCATCTTTCAAGCTTTGATCACCACCATTATTCTGATAATTGCGAACTTCATTTGAATTGACAGGACAACCATCTTTCAAGTTCTCACCACTACCTAGAAAATAAAATTATAACTGAACAGAATCATAATCTAAGTAAACACAACCTATAAACTAACATTATAAACATAGATCACAAAAACAATATAAACCTAAAAATAAAAATAATAATATTAAAATGTTACAATGACCTGTGGGAACTGTTGTGTCTCCAACAACCACTTCCTGAAATAATGCAACATTATTCTGATAATTGCAGACTTGATTTGAATTGACGGGACAATCATATTTCAAGCTCTGATCACCACTACCTAGAAAATAAATGTATGACTGAACAGAATCATAATCTAAGTAAACACAACCTATAAACTAACATTATAAACATAGATCACTAAAAAATTATAAAACTAAAAATAAAAATAATGATATTAAAATGCTACAATAACCTGCTATGTCTCCAACAACCTCTTCTTGAAATGATGCAACATTATTCTGATAATTACAAACTTGATTTGAATTGACGGGACAATCATCTTTCAAGCTCTGATCACCACTACCTAGAAAATAAATGTATGACTGAACAGAATCATAATCTAAGTAAACACAACATAGATTACTAAAAGAATAAAAAATAAAAATAAAATTAGTAATATAAAAATATTAAAATGACCTGTCGCAACTGTTGTGTCTGCAACAACTTCTTCATTTAAGCAATTCCTGATAACTTTATATTCATAAACACCGGTGGATTCTTTCAATTTTGGATCAAGCAAACTGATAATCGACTTTGTCTTTACCTTCTGAACAATTTCATTCGAATTGGTATCAATAGAAGGACTTCCATCCGACACATTATCACACAACAATATACCAGCAACATCTTCAGATACCACAGCAGAATCCGGCTCAGATTGACAAAAACGTACCATATGGAACTAATGGGAACCTCTAATAAACTTGGGTGTAAGTTAAAAACTGAATTACCCATGATTGGAATCTTAAGACCTATTTCATCAGAAAGTACATAACTATCACCCATCGGTTTCTCTAAAATTAATGAGATAAATCTTGCATATGCTGGAGAAGTATGACGAACAGAGTTAGTCAACTTTGCAGCAAGGTCATTAAAAATTATGCCCCGTAGTCTAGTTTAACACCATTTATGAGTTCATGAGCAATTAACTGATGCATATAATTTAACTAATCCTTGGATCCAATATTACCTCCCAAACTGTTTGAGATGTAAGCCATCAACAACCTCCAAGTTAGTGAGAAACCAGTTTTCAAAAGGGTAGATTCAAGTGGTTGATTGGGTCCATTTCCTTTTCTGTAACCAACACCTAGCATCGTTTTTGAATTTCTTCAAATGTAGGTTCATTGTCATATTCTAATCCTTTCTCTAGATATTCAAACCCATAAACTTTTCTAAATGTACAAACACCAAATTTTATTTCAAAAGAAGCATTTTTTGTGGTGAATGAAATAACTTTTGTTTCATCATTATATTTTGTTGTATACCAATATTCATTCAAATATAATCCGTACATTGCAGCTGGTCGACGGACAAAGGCTTCACTAATACAGCATTTTTTTATGAAATTGATGATTGGGTTATACCCATCAATTTTTTTTTGGTGACAGGTTGGCAACTTGATTGTTACTTTTAATTTGAAGTCCACAAAATTCAAAGTTTACCTGAGAAGCTTTGAAATTACTGAGCCTTTCTAAGGTAGCAGAGGCATCTACATGATCTTCAATAGGCATTATTTGCATGTCTAATTGTTCTTCTTCAACACCAGGTTGTTGTTGTGGAATTAGTTGCAAGGATTCAACATTTTCTTGAATCGAATAACTATCCATTTTAATTTTTGAATAAAGAGATTCGATCAAAAAATTTGGGGATTTTTTACTGTGTGTAAAAAGAAAGAAAGAAGACAACTAATAATTGACACGGTCGAGACAGCTTGTCACGTGCCTGTTAATCCGGGTTGCATAACCCGGGTTCAAAGTACATGCCGGTTCATATTTTCCGAGTTAACCCGGATTTAAATCAATGCCTACATCATCAGAATCAATCTTTATTAGTCAGCAACGACTAAACAGAATGTCAAAAATCATAACATAAAACATCAAATTTACGTCTTCGCTGGACAAGTGTAACATTTTTTTACTCCAACGCACAAGTGTTGATCAAAAATGAAATACAAAACAAAAAAAATTGACTCATTAAAACCTATTTAAACAACTTGCAAAAAACATAAAAAAAACGTAATCAAAGATTACTACTCATTTTGTCATGCATCATACTAACATCCAAATCTATTAACGATTTTCCGTTGTCGCGATGAAGGTGTGCGTTTCTTAGGCACATCTTCATATTCTTTATCACATTTATAAACTACATCAACACTTTTCAACTCCGTCTATGAAGATTTACATTCATTACCAACAGGAACCTATTATATATATAAAAAAACATAATCAGCAAAAAAATTCACTTGTCATTATCACAATATAAAAAACGGTTAATAAAATAACATAATTTCTACAACTTACGGTTAATAAAAGAATTCACTTGTCATTATTATCACAACTTACGTTTTCAAATTTCGAAAAACCATCATCCGGTTTAATAACCTTGTTATCATCAGCAGTCAAATCAACACTTACACCCTTCAAAACCCTTCTCCCTTTAGACGATAAAGATTTACTTTTTTTAGCATCATATGAAACATCACCTGATTCAACCTAAATCGAATAACAAAAACAACAAATATTAACCTTAACAAACTTATATTATAACCGTACTTACTTATAATATGCAACTTACTTTATCACATTTAACTGTTGAATCAACCGGTTTAACATAATTGCCAGCATCAGCAACATCAGAAAAAACCTTATCACAACCAGCTATTGCTTTTCCTTTTGTGGCACGTTTAATAGATTTCTTCTTATCATTCACCACATTATCAGCAACATAAACCTATTACATAAAAAACCAAAATATACAAGTTAACATACTAACATAATATACCCAAATAACATAATACAAAACTTACATATATAAAAAAACAGTTAACATAACCTTGTTATCATCAGCAACCGTATCATCATCATCACTTACAACATTGTAAACCCTTCTCCGTTTTGATAATAAAGATTTACCTTTCTTAACATCACATGATTCGACCTGAATGAATAAAAAAATATAAATAAGTTATCTATTAATAAAAACTTATTATATATTGTAAACTTAATATAGTTTATAAAATTATGCAACTTACATCATCACTTTTACCATCAGCGAGAATATCAGACACAACCTTATGACAATCAGCTATTGCATTTCCTGTGTCAGCAGTTTGCCCCTTTCCTTTATGTTTTCCTTTCTTAGTAGGAACTGAAGGTTTTTGTGCTGACATTTTTTTCTCAACAACAATACCATTTTTGAATTTTACATACTTTCCTTTCGATGCACTTTGAATAGATTTTTGGGATCAGAAACCATTCGATCAACAACACAAACCTATTTCAATAAACAACCAGTTAGTTATCCTTTTATAAATATCAATAACTATCACAATCAATAAAGATAAAAATCATTAACTATTAACATCAACTATTAACATTAACATTAATATTAACATTAGATATAAAATTTACCTTGCCAACTTTAGAATTGTTACTATCAGCAACCATATCATCATTATCACTAACAATATTGGAAACACTTATCCGTTTAGACGATAAAGATTTAACATCTTTAAAACCACGAACAACATTATCAGATCCGACCTAAATCAAATAATAATATAAATATAAAAAATATATAATTTTTAATTTATAACTATGCGTAACTTACCTCATCACTTTTAGATAAGCGATCAACCGTTTTTAGAGAATTACTACCATCACCACCAACACCAAGCACACCCTCTACAGCATCACCTTCTGAATTTAAATCATCCCAACTCCATAATCCTAACTCGATCTCTTTAGTTATTAAAGCAATCTGAAACCTGTTGTTATTTTAATAATTCTTATAAACATAAAAAAAAGAATTAAAACGTGAACCTATACCTCTTGTTGTATCAAAGCAGCCCTAGCAATTTCAATTTCACCTTTGAAATCCTTTTTCTCATGCTGACCCAGATTCAATTTCCTACACAAAACACATACATTAAATATGAACAACATCTATTTACAAACATACTTTATAAAAACATGTACCTTTTTATGAGGTGAGAACTCTGATAACCTTTACCTTTGAATAATCGACATCCTTTTCCACCTCCTGACCATCAAAATCAACATCCTACACATACATATAATTATTATATGAACTACGATTGAAACGTATAAAATGTAAAAACAAAAGATTTAAACTATTACAGAGAGAATTGATAAGTGTAGAATACACATATCTATTTATGCTTAAAATAACCCAAATAAACCCAAAACGGATCAAAAATGGCAAATTATATTATATTATATTATTCTATATATACTATATATATATATATATCATATTTTTATATATTTTATTTATATTATATAGTTTAGGATCAAAATAAGAAGGTTTCTTAATAAAGAAGGATAAGAAGTAACTCTTATATATCTGCATTATCGAGATGCACCACGTAATATTAGATGCATCTTATATAGATGCATTATAATGCATCTTTATGTGTTTTTAGATGCATTATACGATATGATTAGATGCATTTCGTGATTTCTTTTATTTTTTGTTCCTCTGCATGTGCCAAAATCATGAAAATCATTTTGCACTATCTACACATCAAATTAACTTTCGAAACTCAAAATGTTGCATTTAGATGAATAGAAATGCATCTAATGAAAGTCCGTTGCAATATCAATTGTGTGGTTATAGTACACTTTCTCACCGCTTCTTGATTTTAATTTACTTCTAACTGGATCCTACTATATTATATATATATATATATTCGGGTTCGGGATCATGATAGAAAAACCTAACTTCGGTGGAAAACCCAGAAAAACCAAAAAAACCAAACAAGTGCCCTTAAGAAAAACAAACAGTGGCCTAATTTTTTCAGGCTATAAATTATTTTTTTTCAGGAAAATAGAAATGGCATCGATTTACTCTCTGTAAAAACCAAAAAAAACCAAACAGATGCCTTAAAAAACTAAACAGATGCCCTAAAAAATCTTTTATATAGCCTGAAAAAATTAGGGCATCTGTTTGGTTTTTGAGTTTTTTACAGACCATTATATCGAGGCACATATTTGCCTCGGAAAAAAAAATACTTAATTTTTTTGTCTGAAAAAATTAGGGACATCTGTTTGGTTTTCTGAGTTTTCTAGGTTTTCTAGCAAAATATATATATATATATATACTTAACAAAACGGTTTAAAATCAGGTCATGTAAATTTTAAGATGGGACTAAGAAAAAAAACCGTTTTTAAGACGGGACTAAACTTTTAAGACGGGACTTGCTAAACCAAAAAGGTTGGGACATGTGGTTTTCCAAAGGAGTTACGTAGGGACTTGAAAATTTTAGTTATATTTTACCCTTAACCGCTGCTCGGTGTATGCAGGTACGGAAAACTGAGATGATTCATAAATCCAATGAACGGTTATTTTAGACCTAGACTCAAGTTGTATGAAATAGTAGTATAGATACTTGAATCTGTCGGCATGATGCGCTTGCTATTAATCAACAAAATTCGATCAACATCAACTTACAAAGTCAAATTTGGAAATTGAAAATCAGGAGTCAAATTCAAAATGCCAAAAGTCTATAGCAACTAATTTTTAACAAACATTATGGCAATACGTAGTAGAGATATGTAGAATCGTAACTTGGGAAGGAAACCCGTCATATGCCTAAACGAAGTTGCCCAAGAAAAATGAAGGTTAAGAGAGGTGATAACATCAAATATTTTTGATACTTTTTAGTGTTAATTTCCTTACGAAAATACTTGCAATTGCCTTATAAATACTTGAATTCCATACATTTACTGTTATTTCGTTGTTTTCATGTAAAACACAAGTATGTAACAAGAAACACGGGAAATGGACGAAAAAATAAAGATAATACGGATTCTTACGAGACGTTACGGCCTAACCCCTGCGATAGTGTTACGCCGTAACATAATTCAAGCAAGACACGTCAGCTTATAACATTACGACGTAACCATACTATAGGTTTACGCCGTAACAGTGTTATTATGAAATGATGACTTATCCGAGTCAACATTATGGCGTAACATGCCCTTCTGATTACGCCGTAACATATTTAAGCTTGTAATATGGAAAGGACGCGTCAGCACTTTACGGCGTAACACCTTATATGGTTACGCCGTAAAATATTTTAAACCTATAAATAGAGGCCTTATTCAGACACTTCGACATCAACCATTCTACAGCAGTTCTAAGGGGCGAATGTGATATGTTGATCATGGAAGACCCCCCGATATTATCACGTTCGATACTGTTTATCTCAAGTTGGGGGATATGTGATATGTTATATACAGGACTATTGTAAAAAAAAAGAGAAAAAGTGGTGCAACTATAAGCCACCTAGTGATATAACTCCTGATGTTGGTTACGTATTATAAAATCAACCAAGTAAAAAGGTGGTGCAACTATAAGTCACCTAGTGATATTAGGGATGGTGCAACTATAAGACATCCGAAGTATAAAGGTGGTGTAACTATAAGCCACATAGTGAAGAATGGGTTAGCATGCTCCGCAAGATCTCATCATTAGCTAACCCATATTGATGATATGATCAGATTTTCGCACTCGAAGACTTGGACTATGGATGGACAGTAGCCGGTTATGGATACCTTAGATTATATAGGTGATTCAATCTTTTACTATATATAAATAATATATAATAAATATATAATAAGGATAATATCAATAATAATAAGAGAGTAAGTATTCCAAGAGGCTTTTAAAAGAATAATTACTTTTGACTAAAGTAAAATCCCAAAAACCTTCCCAGGTCGTTTCTCGGCGAGGTGCGAATTTGAAAATCGAGGTAACGTTTGTGGAACAATGCTTGAATATCAAAAATTAGATTTAGTTTCCTATTTCTACAAATACAAGGCAAAAACAAATAAGGGAAAACTAAAAACTAAAGCAATTAAGGATAAAACATGAAAAACGTTAACGGGATCCTAAACCCGTTCTTTAAAAACCTAAATTGTAAAATTTTAACTCTACAAAAGCAAATTTAATTTTTATAAATCCTAAATGAAAAAAGAAAATTTTAAGAAAAAGAATTATATTTTTTTGACTTTTATATTATTTATTATGAATTAAAAACGGATTTAATCTAAAAAATTAATAAAAAATACTAAACTAATTTGGAAAATTCTAAAAAATTTGTAAAAAATACTTTGCACTATGCTAAACCTAAGAAAAATAAAATGGGTGAAACAGCTTATGTAAATAAGCTGTTAATAAGCTAATTTGGTCTGATAAGCTAAATGGACTAAAAAGGTGTTATATATTTAATTTTGCAAACAATAACCGGAAAAGACCCAACGGCATGTTGTAGAGGAGGTGTGTGTTAAAATCAGGGTGGTAGAGGTCCAGGGTTCGAGCCTTGCTCGCCTTGGGCTTCCCACTTTCCCTGGTTTTTATTTTTCGAAATTTCTTTTTGCAAAATTCTTTAAGACTTGAAAATTAGCGACTTTTGTGAAATGACTTTTTATAAAAACCTAAAATAATTAGAAATAAGCTCAAATAAGTGACAGACTTGGCTTTTTACACTAAGACTTAAGGGGCTAAACTATTGGCCTTTTTTAGAAAAAATAAGCATTTGAAAAAGAAAATAAGCTAACAACAAACAATAAGCTATACCTAATAAGCACTGTGGAACAAAAATAAGCTAACAATATAAGCTAAAACTAAGCTTAATTGACAGAATTACCTAAAAGGCTATTAAACTTCAATTTTAAACTAAAAGTGCTAATAAGCTTGAATACGCTCTAATCTAAACTAAATAAGCTAAAAAGGCCTTAAACCTAACCTAATAAGCAAAACTAAGCACAATATAAGAAAATCCAAGTAGCAATAAGCTCAGAAAAGCAAATAAGCAACTAAGGCAAAAAAAACTACTGAAACAGCCAACAAGGGCACTTTCTAGCTTATTTTAAAGCTAGAAAATAGATCCTTATGGCTTAATGACTTATAACATTCTAAAGCTTATACAACAAGCTATCTAAATCAACAATCAAAAAGCATTTTGAAAATCAAATAAGCAAAGAAAAAGCTAAGTGAAAAAGCAATTTGCACTAAAATCCTATCTTTTTGGTTTCTTTTTAGTTTTTAAGGACTAAAATGCAGGCCTACTTTAAGCTACTCAAATAAGCTTTAAACTAAAATTTAAGCTAAAACAGATCAAATACATACTACGAACTACTTATGCAAGAAATTTCAAAAGCTAAAACCTAGTTTAGCTTATCTAAATTTGGAATTGAAAAATGGCTATTTAAAGCTTTGAAAACTAAAAAATTCTTTGACAGACTTTGATCAAACAGAAGTAAACTAAACAGACACTTATACTACTGCATTTTGACACTAATAACAACACAAAACCAATAAGCAGTATTAAGTGATAAACTAACAGTATTAACTTAAAACATTAACAAATAAGATTTAAACTTCAAGAAAGGATAAATAAGCATTTAACAACCATAATAAGCAATAATAAGCAGTAAATAAGTACTACAATAAGCCAACAGTTATGAGATAAAACTTGAAATTGAGAAACTTACAAAGCCCTTGCTCAAAACAGGACAAATAAGCTTTCAATAAGCTGATCTACAAGCTCTAGCTTATCAAAGACAAGCTAGTGAAACCCATAAGCCAATCCAGGTTTGGCTTATCATCTATTTTTTAGCTTTTTTTGGTGATTTTTGGTAAAAGACGTAAAAACTATAAGTTATGGAAAAACTTATAGTGCTTAAGTTAACAGCTTAAGTATGAGTTAAAAAGAGCTTATGTGAGCTTATAAAACATTTTCAAAACATAAAGTACATTAACTTAAAAACAGATTTAACATAAAAACTTAGATTTCATTAAACTTGAATAAACAGTACAAAGCTTTTAAATAAAACAAATATAAGCTGAAAAACTAAAACTAAAAACTACTTGCCTTAAGGGCTTACATGAATCCTATTTATATAGATATCAAATGTCTTGGGTCTTCACACTTTGTGCTACTTCTGTGAGTGATCTTAAGGGTGTGTTTCTTATGTGAGAGAAGTCCACAACTCATCAAAGCCATCCAATTTTTCTTGCTCTCTAAGTAGAATGATCTAAGCCCTTGATTTAGTCCAATGTCTCATCAACGAATCAAAATGTGGAGGATTTCCAAGGTGGATTTGGTATTTAGTAGAGTGGGGTTGAAGGGGAAAGTGATGGGTTTGTCTATGGGAGTAGTCAACGAGGTGAGAGTGACATATGAATTGTGTCAATGGCAGGAAAATTGATTTATAGATTAAGGTGTATAGGGTAACGGGGCAAGCTATGGAAAAGCTTGAATAGTTTAAGTAAACAGCTTAAGTAAACAGGTAAAAAGAGCTTATGTTAGCTTATAAAACGTTTTTAAAACATAAAAGCATTAACTTAAAAATAGATTTAACACAAAAACTTAACTTTATTAAATTAGATTTAAGAACTGTAAAAAACTTTATAAAAAAAGTCTATAAACTAATTCATAAGTGAAAACTCTATAACTAAAAAACTACTTGACTCAAGGGCTTACACGATCCTATTTTATATAGATTCAAAGGTCTTGGGTCTTCAACTTTTTTGTGCTGTTTCTGTGAGTGAGTCAAGGGTGTTGTTTTCTTATGTAAGAGATAGGTCTCACAACTCGTAAAAGCATCCAATTATTTTTCTTGCTCTCCAAGTAGAATTATCTTAGCATTTGATTTAGTCCAATGTCTCATCAACAAATCAAAATGTGGAAGATTGCCAAGGTAGAATTTGGTATTTAGTGGAGTGGGGTTGAAGGGGAAAGTGATGGGTTTGTCTATGGGAGCAGTGGACGAGGTGAGAGTGACACATGAATAGTGTCAATGGTGGGAAAATGATTTGTAGATTGAGGGTGGACAGGGTAACGGAGTTTATCCCCTATTTTGTTAATCCCCTGTTTTCATTAAGTGTTTACATCGTTAGTCCTTTTGGACTAACAATGTTAGTCCTTGAGGACTAATGATGTAAGGTGTGGTGTAAATGGGTTAAGGGTGTTAATAGTTTAAGTTTGGATTGGGCCGGTTAATGGTTTCGGACTTTAAGGGTTTTGGACTATAAGACTTATAAGTCCTTATAAATGAAGGCTTAATGGGCTGACCCGGCCCATTAAATGGTTACGGGTTGGCCCATTTAAGATTTCTTCGGTATGGCATCGTCTTTGACTTTTGACTTTGACTTTTACTTTTGACTTTTTCACGCTCTTTTCATTCTGTGCTTGGTTTTGTCTGTTTTGGCTTGATTTTTGTCCTTTAGTGAATATCCGTTACCTGCACAGCATAAATCACAAAACACACAAATACAATGTATTTTTGATATATTTTGGTCATTTTAGGCACGTTTATATAGGCAAAAGGTATGTGTAATTAAGCACATACCAAAATCCCCCATACTAAGATATTGTCGTGTCCTCACGCAATGCCATAAGTAAACACTTAAGAAAACAAAGAATCTCAATCCCCCTCGACTAATTACCTCGGAAAGTAGCTAAGTGTTCATCAAAGGGAATTAAAGACTCTTAAGTTTTGAAAAGCCCCGTTTTGACCATTTTTAATTATTCACACTTATTCCTACACATATTTTTGTATTTTTCCATTTTCTCATTTTTGTACTTTTCTTTTCAAGCAACTAACTAACATGTTTGACTTTCGTTATTTTCATAACTTTTAGGGTCACAGAACAAGAAGCACTTTAATCCTAAAATGCTCAAAAAGATAAATTCATCGTCCCCGACTTTTCACTTGTCCCAAACTAAGCGTAAAAACAAAATCACCGTTAAACACAAGTTAAGATGCTAACACTACTCATATTTGTACCTTGTGAACTTTTCTCTCCCGACAGTTATTATATCTTATGTGGATGTGCTTATTTCGAATTTCAACCATAGATCAAACATTTTGCAAATTTTTATGCATCACGTTCTACCCTAAAGTAATGAGTTTGAAGGCGAGATCATCTAATGTAGCGACTTTCGTCGTGGCACATCCCAACCTTACGGCTAAGTGACCAGGCTTTTGACACCCCATAGATACTAGTATCGGGACTCACGGACCTTCGGTTTCAACACCCTTGGATTTCCCGTATATACATAAAATCACAACTTAAAATGAAATAGTCTTAGTTCAAAAGCATATTTAAATTTAAGAAAAAGAGATTTTCCTTATATTTATTAAATCACACATATATTACACTTAATATAATTATTCATCCTTTAAACTAAGGAAATCCTCGACCTTTTAGAAGGTTGCAACATCGGTTGTGAGCCGGCAAGATGCAACAAACTTTTATTAGCCCATAGTTTTTATTATTCTTATTACCTATTTTTTAACACTTTATATTACCAAGATATAGAGAAAATTTCTTTTTAGAAAATTTAAGTATAAATTTGAACTAAGACTAAAATT
>BQNB010141650.1:0-17241 GCA_026074375.1 Tanacetum coccineum
GGTTTTTAGGGGTGTTTGGGTGTCACAGCTAGAAAAGGGACAACAAGGAGGTCATGTGGCTAATTTTATGACCAAGGAATGAAGCAATGTGCTTGTAAGGGTGAGGTCATGGAGGTGCTTGTTTGCAAAGGAAAGCTTAAAATGGGTCATTTTGCAAGAAAAGAGGTCGTGAGTTCCATTAGGGCTCGGATTGAGTTTTCTTATTTATAATTTGTGTACATTTGTGATATAATGATGGATTAATGTTTGTAAAGATTGTATTAAGGATTAATAACAAGAATTGATAGGTGGTTCAGGTTTAAAATGGGCGAAAACGAGTAAACAGGTCCAAAGTTCCAATTAGGGCACAATTAGGGTTTTCTAGATTTATTTCTTGTACACTATTGTTAATATGGTGAAATGATGATGTAATATGGTTGAAAATGTTTTAATTAATGTTATTACAACTTATTTGAGTATTGGTTTAGGTTTACAATGGATAAAAACAAAGAAACGAGTCATAGTGTAGTATTTAGCTCGGGTTAGGGTTTCTGAGTTTTGAATTAGGGTTTTAAGAGTAAAAATGTGTATGAATAGAATAATTAGGGTTTAAACATTGTATATTAAGTGTAGTAGCTTGTACACAAGTTATGGTGAAGAAATTAGAATGAAAACGGAGGTAAAACGGCTATTTTAGATGTCATGCTTAATGACTTGTACATTGTGCTTTGAAAGCTTGTACTTGACTTGTAGGGAGTTTATATTTCAATTGAAATGTTATATTACTTGTATATATGCTTTAGTAGCTTGTACATTCACTTTAGATATTAATCCTTCATGGAATTAGGGTTTAGAGGTATACGATAACGGTTTAAAGCCCGTTTTGATATAACGTTGCGAATGGTACATTATAGGAATAATGTACTTTGTAATAAGGATATGATTATATTGAATTAACATATTGTGATGTTTGCTTGACATATATGAAGACAGGATTGCCATAGATAGGTTGCGTGAGCTCGTCTACTTTAGTTATGTAAGTTACATGACATACTGAGATATTGACAATATACGTAATGTAATAAAGCAAAAAATTTCCCCGTACAATTATGATAATAGTAAAATAGATTGATGAAAATTCTGAGTTGTTATAGAATATCTTATATAATTGACTTATTTAGCCCCTAAAGATGCAAACAAAGAATCTTATTCCTAGTTTTTGCCATTTAGTCCCTAAAGGATAAACTCAATAACATCTTAAGCCCTTTTTGAGTTAAAATAATATTAATTCCCCTTTAATTGATGATCCGTTATTGTTAAACACTTTTTCTTTTTATTCTGAGATGACTTTTTGAAAGATTTTGAATATTTCTCCCCCTTAAATAATGTCCCATGTTCTAGTTAAAGGGCTATAGATATTGGTTGAGTGATAGAAAATTCTTTAAAAATCTGTTTTGATGAGAAACTGATATGTTTAATTATTTTTCAAAAACAACACCATTAAAAACAAGATTTCTCTCATTTTACATAAATAAATGCACTGACACGTGCATCCAATTGATTAGATAGCACGGGTTGTGTTGCAAAATAAACACAAGCCTTTGTATGAATTTAAAGTAATTCATACCCGAGAAAAATTAATTTCCCGTTGTGAGATCAAGTTTTCTTTTTCGCAAAATACTTGCCTTTAAATTGAGGACCGGGTTGCTATCTGAAATAATAGCAAGCCATTGACATGTTTTGAAAGCATTTGGAACTTTTTCTCGAACTTCATTTATAACCTCGTATCATTATTGAATGACATTTCTAAGGCCGTAAATGTTATCGATTTTCAGAAGACATGTCATGAACACCATATTTTTATATTTTCTGATTTTTTTAATTTTCTATTTTCTTTTTATGGGTTTTATATTTTTGTATTTTGTTTTTATAAAATTTTTATAAAATGAAAAATATTTTTTATTGAGTTTTTATATTTTCTTATATACATATGATATAGAGGATATGCGAAGATTTTACCACCATTACTCTTCTTCTTCGTCTGCCAGCCTTTTTAGAGTCTCGGGAGACATCTTCGCATGCCAAGCTTGTTGATGATAAATTCAAGTCGTTCTCGTGCTAACAGCTTGGTGAAAATATCTGCCAGCTGATACTCTATTCTGACAAAATACAGCTCAACTACCCCGTTTTCCACTTGCTCCTTTATGAAGTGATATCTCATGTCAATATGCTTGGATCGGGAGTGTTGGACGTTGTTGCAGCATAAACCAATGGCACTTTTGTTATCATAGTACAGAGGTATCTTGTTACCAAGGCCATAGTCAGTTAATTGTGATCTCATCCAAAGTATTTGAGCACAACATCCTGACAAGGCAATGTATTTAGCTTTTGTACTGGATATGGCGGTGCTCTTCTGTTTCTTTGACGACCAACTCACTAATCTATCACCCAATAGCTGCATACTTCCAGATGTACTTCTCCTGGTATCTTGGCAACCAGCGTGATCAGCGTCTGCAAAAGCTGTTAGTGCAATACAGGAATCCTTTGAATAACACAGACCCATGCTAATGGTTCCTTTTAGGTATCGAAAGATTCGCTTAACTACATGTAAGTGCTTTTTGGTAGGCTTTGTCTGATACCGAGCACACATGCATACAACAAGTTGAAGGTCTAGTCTACTGGATGTGAGATACATAAGGGTGCCAATCATTCCATGATAACATGTAAGATCAACGGCTTTCCTTTGTGAATCTTCATCTAGTTTGGATTTCTCCACCATTGGAGTATCCACTGGGTCGCAGGTTTCCATACCATATTTTTTAAGTGATTCAAGAGCATATTTGGATTGATTTAAAAAGATGCCTCTGGGACTTTAAGAAATTTGTAGTCCTAGAAAGAATGATAGTTTACCCATCATCGACATCTTAAATTTTGAACACATGATTTTAGAAAACGATTCACAAAGATCAGGTGTAGTGGAGGCAAAAATAATATCATCAAAATAAATTTGTATTAGTAATATGTCTTTGCCTTCTCTCTTGATGAATAATGTAGGATCAACGGTGCCTTTGGAGAACTTCTGGGAGAGTAGAAATGATGAGAGCAAATCATACAAGCCCGTGAAGCTTGTTTCAAACCGTAAAGGGCTTTCTTAAGCTTGTACACATGGTTGGGATTCTCTAGTTCTACACACCCATTCGGTTGACTAACATAGACCTCCTCACGCAGTATGCCACTCAATAAGGCGGTCTTCATATCCATTTGATAGACGATCATGTTCATATGAGCAGCGAATGCAAAAAAGATATGGATGGCCTCGAGTCGTGCAACTGGACCAAAAGTTTATTCAAAGTCTATGCCTTCTTTCTGACCATATCCCCTCGCTACCAAATGAGTCTTATTTTTCAACACACCTTCCAGTTCGTCTAATTTCACCTTGTATATCCACTTTAAGGTAATAATTCTAACACGATCCGGGCGAGGTACCAGCTCTCAAACTTTAAGAAGTTCAAACTCATTGAGTTCTTCTTGCATGGTTTCAATCCAACATGATTTTGTCAATGCTTCTTTATAACTCTTGGTTTCAACGGAAGAAAGGAAAGCATCGAAATAACATAATAGGGCTTCATCTTGTAGTTGATGTCGAGTAGAGACCGTTCTAGAAGGATCGCCAATAACATTATCAATCAGGTGATCTTTGGTCCATTTATTAATGTGTTAAGGTGGTTGATTTAGTGAGTGTACATTATTTGGAATAATAACCTAAGAAGAGGATTCTTCATAACTTGGTTCTGGAATTAGAATACCAGCATAGGCGTTAGTATCCATGTGTGCAGCTTCAATATTATGATCTGTGATACGTCGTAAACGTGTCGAGTAATAATATAGTATTTCCCGTTCGATAAAAGAATTACTTGAGGACAAGTAATAGTTCAATCTTAAACAAAACTGAGATAGTGTATGAACATGTATTGAATATAGTTAAGCGGACTCATCCATAGGGTACAGATACCTATCTTCCGAGCAACTATTGTGGCTTAGAATTTGCATTTTACAACATAAAACCAAAACATCAAACGGATCCAAACCTCCAAGAATCTTGCTATCTCGATCATAGTCCTGCAAACGACAACATTCAAACCACTGACTTTAAGAGTTTGGATGTAAAAACATAATTTGAAAGCATGATATTTACAAACTTAAAAGTTCAAACCTTTTAAGTCACAATGACTGTGGGTTTGGAACCAAACTTGTTCTTAAGATCTTCAAGTCTTGCTTCAATCATCCTAAGATTGAAAAGTTGTATTAGTAAATTGATATAGCAGCATTGCAATACCATTTCCTTCCAGCCAATAAAAATACAATCCTTTTTTGCTTATGTGTGTACAATTCACCCACCAAACCAGAATGAGCATTTGCGGCCCTTGTAAAAACTGCAAATCTCTGGTTAAATTATTGTCCTTCTGATCTCCAGTTAAATTATTAATTTAACATGTTGAACACTTTTTAACGGTAACTATGGTATCAGGTAAGACAAAAGCTAAAGGATTATGGCATTGAAAGGGTTGAAAGGATTACGCTTATTGCTGATCCATAACATAAAGGGTTGAGTCATGGCATTGCATTTATTGGGTTTTCAGGTCACCCAGATGCTCAACTTGTCTATAAAAGGCTTTAAAAAGCCTGATGCTATTTTGGGATTGATGATAGGACCGCCAATGTAGCTTTTGATAACCTTTGTGCTACAGATCCAGTGGTTTTGGATCCAGGTTAAGTCTGTTCTTGTGAATGGCTCCCACCTCATTGGGAATGAACTTTGTTAGGGAGAACTTAAAAAGCTATGGTACTTTTGAGCGTGTCATGCTGGCACGAAACATGTCATCTTCCAAGAGATATGATTTTGGATTTATTGATTCCACTACTCATAAAGATGTTGTTAATTGCATTAATGAAACAAATACTCGATCTTACCTGGAAGTATACTTTTACTTCTAGAAAATCTTCTTCGTGCTGAAGTTCATCATCAACTGTAACCATGTAATTGACCATTACTTGAAAAACACAATAATCATCACAAGGAAAGATAAAACATATGCCTAAAATCAAATCATCTAATTTAATATACCTTCTAGACCTAAATTGATATGTCTCTATATCTCCTATCCTCGTCCTTTAGAGATGAACGGTGGCGTGAAGAGCCCCTTTCTGAATTATTAATTGAACATATAAAATCATAACACCAAGTGGGTTTTCAGCTGTAGCCAAACCAATTGTATACTTCAAGACTCATGCTGACCTGACTTTTGACGCCCCACTCGCCAAGAAAGTTATAGAGAATGCCTGTTGAAATAGTTATCAGTTATACCGTATATAAGCTGATAGATGATAAGTGAGAGTTTCAGGAAATCGGTATCCATACCTTCAGAAAGATGGGGGTGAAAAATTGCGACAAGAATGGTCTGCTCTTCTTCTTAGTATCATCATCAGCCTGTAATAACGTAATATGAATTGAAAACCATAAACCTCAATCGATAATTCTCAACCTATAATGTCTAATATTGGTTTAAGTTTAGACCTCAAAGCGACTTAAGATCCATGAAGTGCATACATCAACAAATTTTGTATTCCCAATTTCAGATTCCGTGACATATTTATGCTTATTAATAAATCATGATAAGAGCTTATGGTATTTTCAAACATTTTGAACACTATAAATTACATCATAGCATCATTAGTTATTAGTATGTGTGAAGTTTCTTGTTTGCATAAGATATAGATGGATTGTAACAGAAAATGCACTTTGTGCAATAATACCCTTGCCATTAGCTCTTGTTGCTCCACTGCTAGCTTTTAAATCAGAATCCTACAGAAATGAGCAGAAGAAAGAACAATTCTTCTGACTCCCTATTAATCACTAATGTACATGTTATAAAGCTTATAGAGGGTGTATAAAAGAGTATTTGATTATTGTGTTTGCAAAATGCAAATAATCAGAAAATAGTGCTTAGCTAATCATCTGAAAAGAAGTAATTATCTGTGCAAGATGTGTTGAGAAAACACAATCCGGAACACCCCGGCCTTGCATAATTTTAATGACTAATTTGGATACAAAGTAGAGTCTTAATATACAATATGATCAGTTGGCGCTATTACAAACCTTAACTGACCATCTTCGGCATTTGCATTATTGTATTTGTATAATTCACATGTAGCGTTGATTTTCTTAATACGAATAATAATTTTTTTGAGGTTTGTTCAGAATCTTTGCAGGCATGTATGGGATAAAATGCTTCTTATCATGGCATAAAGGCGCAAATACATATGTGAACCAACAAAGAAAGTTGCACCAAGAAAACAAAGAAAAATCACAAAAACTAAAAAAACTCGTATAAGAGCAATACAAAACAAATGACTACCAACTATTTAACTAACAAAATTGCCTTAGAAAACACGAATCTTGGTAGTGTAAACTTTGTCGTCGTTTTCGTTTATGTAAAACTGGATATACACCTTTGATTAGAGTACTGCAAGAGAAACGATTAACACAAAATTAATATCATAATCAGACTCATTTACGCACATATGATAAGAACATGAAATATATGCCATACTGCTAATAGCATTAAACAGATTTGCAAAAGAGTTTGAGCCGATTGAAAGGTCTTTTGGGATCTTAAGACTTACGTACAAGGCTAAGGCTTACAAAAATATGTATAGAACTTATAAAGATCTGCCATAATATGTATCAGAATCATTAAGAAGTGTTCATAAGAATAAAACATATAACTTTATTATATTAGTCCATGGAACGTGCCAACATAGAAAATTAGTACTCCAATCTTAACATATAAAATATAATAGTTATTCCGCACCATGAACACTTCTTTATTTAAAATATATTAATATATCATTGCTTGATGAAACAGTGGCATAGAAAATTAGTACTCCAATATAAAATATATGTAAATGGTGTACATAAATTTCTGTCTTTGTTACATGTAATGACCAGGAATGCGTATGAATTTTTAAATGATGTGTGATATGTTTGTATATTAGGGTTTGTACCTATATACCACCTTATATGCGTATGAATTTTGTTTTTGATAAAATTGTGTTGATCAATATTTATTGATAAGTATCATAAATATTCAAATGATAAGTCAATCAAAAAGTATATCATTTAATCATGTCCTAGGTCTCAATTGTTGTGGCGTCCAGTCACTAAATCTCATTAATCCAGTCATAGTTAGCCTCATATATATGTTATAGATATATAATATGTTATTATTATTCGATGTATATAAGCAGGTAAGAACATGTAGGATCACATACTGGTTATAGACCAGACCTAGTATCAGCTACCTAGTTCACTATAACCTTGGCTCTAGATACCAATTTGTCACACCCCCAAACAGGGCCTGGACGGAAAACGTGTCCGATGGCGTGACATCATTGCATACATCGCATAAGATCAAGTAAACGACCACTATATGGACGTTTGATAAAACATAACTCGTTGCTTTGGATAAATTAAAATAAGTCTTACAATATTCTTGACATAAATGAAATAGTTTTAGCGGAAGCTTAAGGAAAAATGCAGCAGAATCATAACATGTTTTAAGACAACGAGTATTTAAGATTAAAGATAAACATTCTTGAAAGACACCCAACAATGCATGCAACATCATATAGCACTTCAAGAACAATCCAGCTAAACACTTGAGAAAACATGCTTAAAACGGTCAACATAAAGTTGATGAATTCATATGTTTGAATTGATGTAAGGTTGGACCACAAGATTTTAAAAGTGATGTGACTATTATAACAGAAACAATATCACATAAAAAGTATATACGTTGCACTAAGCTCATGAAACCGATGCTAAATTAGGAGATACATATAATCTGCAAGTGATGATATTACCCTACAGATGTCTGACCAAGACACCCCAAAGAATTCCCGACATGAAATATATCCGTTTGTTCATCGACACAGTTCCTAGTAAGGTGCTTGCTTACCCGAATAGGATCATTAGTCCACGAATATATTTATTTATAACATTACGCTTACTTATACTATCCATTGGTCTAGGTAACTTAACGGGTTCATATGGGTTTGGGCATGATAGTGGTCTAATAGCTACTTAGGCAACACGTAAACAGGAAATGATAACTGAAAACACTTGTGCCCAAAGTTTAAAAACAAGCAATGTTTCTCACACTAAAGTTGTAAAATATTTATTCAAAATTACGGAGTCGTGTACACGGTGAGAAATGAATAGAAATTCACGTTGATGTCTTTTATTGGATACTTGATTATCGTATATTTTTGGTTGGTTTTATAGAATTAAAAGCTATACTAATGATTAAAACTAAGGAATATTAAGCTAAAAGATCTAAAAGATATGTCTAACGGATATGCTTGTCAAGTGAGGCGAAAAGATCATTAAGTGTGAAGGAGAGTTTTAATTGATGAATTAGTACCCGTTTAAAAACTATTTTCTCACAACGTTGGTTTATTTTGAAAACAATCCTTTATTTTGGTACAAATTACTAGATTAATGTTTGATTATCCTAACGGCTTTTGCCCGTCAAAATAACCAAAAAAGAAATCTAAATAATTCGAAAATTATTAATCAACAATCCCCTTTATTTCACACTTAATTCTCTAGTCACTACTCACTTAACAAGCATATAATATTCTACTCACTAATCATGCCTACTAAGCTAGCATCAATCAAATTAACAATCATTATCATAAACATATTTTTCTAAACTAATTATTAAACTAAAACTACTACGGATTGAAAAAGGTAAGAAAGTAGAACCCGTTTGACGAAATGGAGACGAACTAAACCACCCGATCTTATAAACTAATAAAACACTAAAGTTTACTTCTTTATTAGATTTTACTCCACTAATTAGTTAATAAAGTTGTAAGCTTTATATACTAAATAGCTTTATAAAAACTACAAAAGCTTTAAACTTTAGAAATTAAGCTAGCTTATAAGATCCTTAAGCTCCACGCCTTAGATGTAGGAATGGTTCTATCAAAACACAATCAAGGTTAATACGAACAATATATCAATTATAAGCTAGAGATGAAACTAAAAACTATTTATAAAAACATTTTTTGTATCAAGACTTTCAACAAAACTACTAAGATAAAAACTATTTATAAAAAGTTCAATTAAAGAGATTTGATAAAGCTAAAAAAATTAAAGAAATCAATTAACGTTAAAAATGAAACATGACATTTAAGAGTAGATTGATGAAATGTAAAGCAACAAAAATTAAATCAAATGAATTAAAGGTTTAAAGGACACGTGCATAGCTAGACTCAAATTGAAAACTAATAATCTACTAGATAAGCTAGATCAAAAAAGCTAAAAGAGAGCTTATTTGAAAAATTACTAATCTAGTTTTAAGCTTATCGAAATAATCTATGTTAAAGCTCATTCGATCTAAAGCTACAAAATAAATAGATTTGTAATCAAACGAAAATTACTAAATGTAAAGTGCTTATTCGAATAAGCTAAAACTAGCTTATCCAAAAATTAAGCTAGGTGAATAAGCTTCTCGAAATAAGCTATATGAAGCATATTCGAAAACTTAAAACCAAAAGTATTTGAAATAAGCTAAACCGAATAAGCTATGGTTAAGCTATCCGAATAAAAGCTAATCTCATTAATAAAAAAAAGCTATATGATTGAGCTTATTCAGATATAAGCTACGAATGAAAACATAAAAGAGATAAACTAATTTAACCTCTCTTATAAAGTGGAGAGAGGATAAATATCCTCTAGATAAGAGGTGATGGGTGTTTCATCCAATGAGAATCCTTCCTATGGCAAGGGTGATGAGGAAGATATGAGGTGGAGAGGATGAGGTGTTCTATCCAATAGAGGGGTGACAAGAGGACCAAGTGACTTAAAAATATGGTGTGGAGAGTGTAATTTTCAGAGTTTTATTTAATTAATATTTAACAATATTTTTGTAGTTTTTATCTTTTAAAAATATGGGTTGAGTTTTTGAGCGAGAATCGGGACCATTGGATTTGTTTTTTCGAGCTCTATCCAGTGGTGTGCTCGTGGCTTTTCTTGGATTTCATCTTGACTTCGAAAAATGAGCAAAATTGATCGAGTCAAGTCCGAAAATCTCCGTTTTCAATCCCTTGTACCTGTAAGACAAAATAACAACCCACAAGCATATTTGCAATACAATATTATATATTTATGAGTTATTTGCCCTTTTTAGTAAGTTTTTCGGAGACAAAATGATGTGTGTTTAAGCACACATCAAAATTCCCCATAAGCTATTGCTAGTCCCACACGTAATGTTTATTATACATGCTAGGAAATAAAGTATTTTAACCCCTCTTAACTAATAACCCCTCACATAAAACAAGAACAGAAAGGTATTTATCAAGAGGGTATAAGAAAAATTATTTGTTTTGAAAGCGCCCCGTTTCAACTATTTATTCATTAAAAGATAAAACTACTAAAAAATCTTTATTCAAAATATATAAAAGGCATTAAGAACGGGAAACACACAAACTGGGTGCCTCCAGGAGACAAAGATCATTATCATCGATTTTCACAATCTCCAAACCAAACTTAAAATGAAATCATTGCTAAACATAAGTATAGATGCTAACACTAATCATAAATGGTAATTGTGTAAGCGCAGCTACTTCTTGCTCCTTTATTCCTAATTCCTCTCAGGATTTTATTTTTTTGGAAAACATAAAGTGAAATGAGATCACTTATTTTAATAGATTATGGTCTTAATATTATACAGGTGTCCGGTTTAAATAATAATTAGTTTGAAATCCTTTCCTAGAGAACCGATTTGATGAAAATAAGGTCCACATTAAGGTTCTAATTTAACATGATTTAGGGGATATCTTTTTTATTTCTTCCGAAAGAACTCAACTACGAGTCCAGAGACGGAGGCTTTATTTAGATATCCCCGAAGTTGAAATTTGGCTTTAATATTATTATTATTGCAGCACTATTAGCCCTCAGTCCTTTAAACAACTAAGACAACGGGAGCGAACCGTCAAGAAATAGTAGTCTTATTTCAACCTTGGGAATTTCCTTGACCTTTTTGAATTCTGAGTCAACGGACGCGAACCGTCAGGAAACAGTAAACTTTTATCGGTCTTGGATTATTATTATTATCACTCCACCCTTTAAACATCTGAGACAATAGCAACAAACAATCAAGAAACGGTTGTCTTATTTCGGCTTTGGTTTATTACATTTTATTATGGCCAGATTTTGAGTCCTGTGGTCTTTTAACTTTCGAGACAACGGTAGCGAGCCATCAGGAAATGGTAGCCTATTTTTCCACAACACTGACAAAACCTTGATGTGTATCTTATTTTCATCAGAAGGAATTCTCTAAGAAGGGATTAAAAACTAAGAATTGTAAAAACCGTGCAACTTAATTTATTGAAAATTATTTTATTACGTTTATTTAGCTGATAAGAGCAAAAATCCATAATTAACCTCTATGACCTCTAAAGAGATCCAACTACTCCACGTTTAACATCTAACTTATACCTAGCTCCATCATTTTTTGTTCTTTGCAAAAAAAATTAAGTCTTGCAAACGCTTAATCTTGAAAGTTAAGGAGAAAGCTAAAGTGCAATACTCGGTCAAGTCATAATCTCTCTTGTTCTAGCCTTTGGGCCTACTTATTTTTACACATTTGTATATCTTTTTTTCATAAAATAAAACTATATATTGGTCAAAATGAGGTTGCGTGGGGCACATACAAGCACAAGTATGATTATTTCAATAGAAATCTCTCCACACTTAGAACTGAACATTGGCCTCAATGTTCAAAAATGTCAGGTGCCACCCCCACACTTAAGAATGAAAGAGGCAAATGCTAAAAATTCCAAGTGTGAAAGGGAGAACAATTTCA
Source organism: Tanacetum coccineum (assembly GCA_026074375.1). NCBI lineage: Eukaryota > Viridiplantae > Streptophyta > Magnoliopsida > Asterales > Asteraceae > Tanacetum > Tanacetum coccineum. The sequence goes on from BQNB010141650.1 coordinate 11,913, forward strand.
AATATTATATATGATCAGGACTGAGAATTTCCTTGGATATAATCATGCAATTGTTGGGATTAAAAGCCTTTTTGAAGTTACTGCTGCTAAGGTTTGTGTTACTGCTGCTAAGCTAAAGTTAGTGTTGTTCATTAACTTGAATGAAAAATATGCTAAGTAGTTAGTACTGCTAGTTCACAGTTACTACTGCTAGTATATCTTAGTACTGCTAGTATATATTAGTACTTCTAGTGTAAAGTTAGTACTGCTGGTGAAGATTGAAGAAAATATTCTAAGTAATAACTATTGCTTGTACACAGTTAATGCTTCTGGTGTATAAGTTACTATTGCTCAAAGATTACTACTGCTAGAGGAAGTTACTACTGCTAGTACAAAAGTTACTACTGTTAGTACAAAGTTAATGCTTCTGAAGGAGTTAATGCTGCTAGTGATGAAGTTAGTACTGCTGAGTTAGTTAGTACTACTTATGAGATTTGTATGAGATATTTTGGTAAAAGATATGTATAAGTTATTTATTTAAAAGATTTGATATACTTAGGAAAGTATTGTAGGTGGGTTAGGAATCCTTGGTGTATAAAAGGAGGTCATAGGGCATAGAGAATGACACACCAAAATTGTACCAGAAATGAGTCATTCATAGTATAGTTCATAGCCTCAAGGTTTTGTAACCCTAATACTAGGAGAGTATTCGTATTATTTGTAATAATAATATTAGAGCTTTTATTGTTGAATTATATTGTTTTGTGTTACTGTTTCATTGAAGAATTCTTCTTATATTAAAGATTACTTTCCGCATAATCTTTAGTATTATCAAACAAAGTTTCTTAACTAAGTTATGTTAGATATATCTAGCATAACTAAACCTTAAAAAAGCTTAAGGAATTCGATCATTAGATGTTAACTGGGATCTAACAAGTGGTATCAGAGCTTGTTGCTTTAGGAAACTTTGCTAAGAAGACATGGATCAAGATTCTGCACATATGGTAGCTGCATCAAAAGTTCCCATGCTCAAACCGGGTGAGTTTGAGATCTGGAGGATGAGAATTGAACAATACATCCAGATGATTGACTATGCTCTGTAGGAAGTCATGGAGAATGGAAACACTGCACCAAAAACAACAGTTGTGGAAGGTGTTAAGAAAGTAATACCTCCTACAACTGCTAAAGAAAAGGCTTAGAAGAGATTAGAGGTGAAGGCTCGAAGTACTTTAATGATGGGAATACCTAATGAACATCAATTAAAGTTCAACTCCATCAAGGATGCAAAGTTGCTGCTGAAAGCTATTGAAAAGAGGTTTGGTGGGAATGCTGCTACAAAGAAAACTCAAATAAATCTCTTGAAACAACACTAATGAAGCAGTTAATACTGCTCATAGAGTTTCTGCTGCTAGCACTTAAGTTAAGTGATGTTGTGATCTGTGCATTCTTTTCTAGTCAACCAAACAATTCTCAACTTGCAAATGAGGATCTACAACAACTCCATCCAGATGACTTGGAAGAGACAGATTTTAGATGGCAAATGGCTATGTTAACTATAAGAGCTAGAAGGTTCCTAAAGAATTCAGGAAGGAGGATTATTATGAATGGCAATGAGTCCATTGGTTTTGATAAGTCAAAAGTGGAGTGCTACAACTGCCATAAGAGGGCACACTTTTCTAGGGAGTGCAGAGCTCCAAGAAACCAAGACAACATGAACAGGGAAAGCTTAAGAAGGAGTGTACCAGTGGAGACAACTACTTCCAATGCCTTGGTGTCTTGTGATGGTCTTAGATATGACTAGAGTGATCAAGCAGAGGAAGGACCAACAAATTATGCACTCATGGCCTACTCATATTCAAGTTCTGATTCTGAGGTATCTAGAGATTCTACTTGCTCAAAATCTTGTCTTAAAACTATTGAAGTGCTTAAATCTCAATATGAACAACTATTGAAAAGGTTTGAAAAATCTGAGTTAATGGTTGTAGCTTATAAGATAGGTTTACAGTCTGTAGAAGAAAGACTTGAGTTTTATAAAAAGAATGAGTCTGTTTATGTTGAAAAGATTAATGGCTTAAAATGGGATATTCAAGTAGGAGAGATAACTATTTTGGAGCTTAGGAAGAAGCTAGAAATAGTTCAAAAAGAAAAAGATGGCATTGAGTTTAATGTAGACAAATTTGAAAATGCATCTAAAAACTTAAACAAGATCATAGAGACTTAGATTGTAGACAATTACAAGAAAGATTTAGGCTATAATACAGTTCCACCTCCCATAACAAGAAATTTCATGCCTCTAAAACTTGACTTGTCATTTACTGGCTTAGAAGAGTTTACAAGTGAGCCTGTAGTTGAGAACAGTGAAGCTAAGGCTTGTGAAGCAAAGCCTAAAGCAGTTAGAAAGAATAATGGTACTCCACTTATTGAGGATTGGGTGTCAGATAGTGAGGAAGAAAATGTGTCTTAAACTAAGATGGAAAAGAAAACAGCTAAGCCTAGTTTTGTTAAGATAGACTTTGTCAAAGCTAGACAAACAAACAAAACTGATAGGAAAACTGCTAAACAAGTTGAGTACAATAGGCAAAACACTCATACTCCTAGAGGAAATCAAAGAAACTGGAATAATATGATGTCTCAAAGATTAGGAAGTTATTTTGAGATGTTTAACAAAGCTTGTTATGTGTGTGAAAGTTTTGACCATTTGCAAGCTGATTGCAATTACCATCAAAAACAATTTCATAAGATGGTAAAACCTGTTTAGAACAATGCTAATAGGGCGAATCATGATAATTTTGCTAAAAAGACTCACCCCTATGCTAAAAATAACATGGTTCCAAGTGCAGTACTAATGAAGTCTAGCTTAGTATCAATTAATACTGCTAGACAAAATATTTCAAAAACAGCAGTATCAGTTAATACTGCTAGACAAGTTAATACTACTCATTCAAAAACAACAATGAATGCTGCTAGACCAATGTCATATCTTTCTAAAACATCACATTTAACTGTTAAGAGGCCTATTAATAATAACACAGCATTTAAAAATAGTACTATTAATCAAAGGGTTAATACTGTTAGGGGTAAAAATGTTAATGCTGCTAGGCCAAAAGCAGTAGTTAATGCTGTTCAGGGAAATAATGTTAATGCTGTTAGGGCCTTAGCTTGTTGGGTTTGGAAACCAAATACTAAAGTAATAGACCATGTTTCTAAACACAACAATGCATCAATCACCCTAAAAAAGTTTGATTATGTTGATGCATAAGGCAGATCCAAGTCAGTGATGGCTTGGGTCCCTAAAAGAAACTGATTTTCTTACCACATGTGCAGGGCAATCCACAAATGGATTTACAGGATCAAGGAGTGATTAACAGTGGATGCTCAAGGCACATGACAGGGAACATGTCCTATCTTACTGACTATGAAGAAATTGATGGAGGATATGTTGCTTTTGGAGGTAACCCCAAAGGAGGGAAAATCACAGGAAGAGGTACAATTAAAACTGGTAAACTAAATTTTGAAAATGTGTATTTTGTGAGAAAGTTAAAGTTTAATCTCTTTAGTGTCTCATAAATGTGTGACAAAAAGAATAATGTTCTTTTTACTAACACTGAATGTATTATTTTATCTCCAAACTTTAAGGTAATTGATGAAAGTAAAGTTTTACTTAGAGTTCTTAGAAAGAACAATATGTATAGTGTTGATTTAAAGAACATTGTTCCTAAAGGAGGTTTAACTTGCCTTTTTGCAAAAGCCACATCTGATGAATCTAAACTTTGGCATAGAAGACTAGGTCACTTAAATTTTATAACCATGAATAAATTGGTTAAGGGAAATCTTGTAAGAGGTTTACCTTTCAAACTTTTTGAAAATGATCAAACCTGTGTTGCTTGTCAAAAGGGAAAGCAGCACAGAGCCTCTTGCAAGCCCAAAACAAAGAACTCAATCAGTCTTCTTTTACATTTGTTGCATATGGATTTATTTGGTCCAACATTTGTAAAAAGCCTTATGAAGAAAATGTATTGCCTAGTTGTCATAGATGATTATAGTAGGTTTACATGAGTTTTCTTTTTAGCTACTAAGGATGAGACTAGTGGCATTCTTAAGTCCTTTATTACTTGGATAGAAAATTTAGTAGATCACAAGGTTAAGGTGATTAGATGTGATAATGGGACTGAGTTAAAAAATAGAGAAATGAATCTGTTTTGTGAGATAAAGGGTATTTTAAGACAATATAGTATAGCTAGAATTCCTCAACAAAATGGAGTTGCTGAGAGGAGAAATAGGACACTAATTGAGACTGCTAGGACTATGCTAGCTGATTCTAAGTTACCAACTACTTTTTGGGCAGAAGTAGTTAATACTGCTTGCTATGTACAAAATAGAGTGTTAGTAGTGAAACCTCATAACAAGATCCCATATGAACTTTTTTATGGTAGAACACCAACTTTAAGTTTTATGAGACCATTTGGGTGTCCTGTTACTATTCTCAATACCAAAGATCATGTTAGGGATTTTGTAATAGATAGTTACTACTAGTAGGTATGTAGTTCCTACTGGTAGAGTAAAAGTTCCTGCTTGTAGGTATGTAGTTCCTACTAGTAAGGATAATGTTATAGTTAGTGCTGGCAGAACAAAAGTTATTCCTGCTGGTAGAACAATATTAGTCCTGGTAGTATTATGCTTACTACGAGTTGATAGTATAGTTAGTTAGTGATAGGGATATGCATGAGATATCCTAGGAAGTGATAACACTTATCACTTTAGCTTTTAGCAAGTTTTAAGGAAACAAGTAGTTAGGGTTTCATGGGTATTTAAGAAACCTACGGCCTTGGATGAAGTGGGCTGATTGAATTCATTAGAAAAACACGTTTATTATCAATAGTAAAGATCGATAGAGGATCATTGTTTTTAGTAATTCTTTAACTCTGTTGTTTATATTCCGCGTAAACAATAGTTTCATTTGTTAGAGTCTCTCTTAGAGTTGCTTGTGATTACATAAGTGCTCTACAACCTCAACAGGCGTAAAGATCTATCTAGGGCTGGACCTACAAGTGGTATCAGAGCCTGGAGAGAGCCTCTGTTAAAGAAACTTTACTATTATTACTCATAAAAACGTCACAATGACTTCACAAAATCCATCACAAACATACCCTCTGCCATCACCATCAGTATCTACATTCACTTTCCCATCAACAACTGAACCTGTGTTCTCAGCATCAACTTTTGAACCAGTATTTAAGTCTCCAAAGCACACTCAAACCTCACAAAATACCCAGTCTTAGCAACTCCAACAATATCACACAACCACTGTCTCAAATAATAATGCCAAATTTCCTTACTTAAAGAAGGAAGA
>BQNB010141651.1:0-12869 GCA_026074375.1 Tanacetum coccineum
TTGGACCAAGTCTATTTTTTTCGTAAATTTTGTTTAACAACAATTTATTTCCATTTCCTAATCATTAACCATGGGTTTTACACGAATGAGGATGTGTACGAGCATGCATGTTTATTCCATCGTTACGGCCATGTATGCATGTCTTAGCTGCCTTGTTGGTTTATTACTATTGGTGAAAGTTAGAAGATCCTACCCTATATCATTCTTCATCCTAACCCTTGGTTAAACTCGAATGAGGATGTGATCGAACACACATGTCTATTCCGTCGTTACGGCCGTGTATGTGTTCTTCAGCTGCCTTGTTGGTGTGGTACTTTTGGTGATAGATTGTAGAATGATCAACCCTAAACCTTATAATAAAAACCCATCTTACCTTTATAAACTTGTTACTCCTTAGCTCTAGTGGTGGAGATGTGTATCCTTGCCAAGCCTATGATAGAATAATGTCATCATCGAGTAATTGAGTGAATTAGTTACATGTTACCACATAGATTAGTTGAGTGATTTGAGTGTTTTCATCGTCCTATTTTGTGAGGTGTTTAGTTGTGTACTTGTAATAGATTAAATAAACGCTTAACTGGAAAAATCCTTAGGGATGCATTTTTATAAACTTCTAAAGGCTACTTGAGGACAAGTAGGATTCAAGTGGGGGATATTTGATGACATCAAATAACATCTATTTTATAGCATCATTTATCCTATGTAATTAACCCATTTTGTGTAATTATTGCAAAGAACTATTACTTAATCATTTGTATTCTTGAGAATTGCAGTAATTATGGAGTACTTTGTGAAACTTAACTAAAAGGCACGCATTCTGGAGCTTAAACGAAGATATTTTGAAGATTACTGTTCTGACAACCAATACGCCGTATCCATCAAGAAAGATACGGCGTATTTGTGCCTACACTCACTAAAGACCACGAAGGAAACAAGATCAATACGCCATATCTAGAGAAGACCAATACGATGTATTGGAAATATAGTATGTGAATATTTTAGAAGATATCAAACGTGGTCCATACTCTAAGAAACCCCCCAATACGCCGTATCGAACCCATTCGATACGCCGTATCATACCGACTCCAGAACCTATAAATAGAAAACTCAAAAACGAGTTTTAAGTGTGCTAAATCATATTCTCGATACCTAAACTACAAAAGTTGATTTTCAGAGGAGAAAAAGAGCAGAAGAGGTCTTGCATTACATGATAAATCCATAGGACACACATGTTATTTTCTCTCTACTTTTGTAGTACTTCGTTCAGTTTTTCGTATCATTCGTTAACTCTACCTTGGCTAGACCATTACTCTTGTATTAATTATGATGTTTGAAGGCTAATACCTTTGGGTATTAGCCATTATTATGAAGATTTGAATGTTTGGTTTTGTTTATATCTCGATTGCTTAATTTGTCATTGTATGCTTATTTTAGTTTATCACATGATACTTGTTTACGTGCTTTAATATGCGACCTATCATTCAACTGGATCTAGTGATACGGACCAAGTAATCTAGATGTCATGATAGCTCTCCATATAGTAATTTATATATCTAGACCAATAGGATCACAAATAACGACCTATCTTTGCCTTTAGATCGTGAGCTTAGTTGGACCGATAGGTGACCCTTGGGATCAACGAGTACGTTCTAATTAATTGGTAAAGACTTGGTTAGTGGACTACTAGTGTATTTATTGCCGTTAAGCAGTAAGTGGGTAAAGTCTCTATGAGTTAGGGTTTAACAAGATCACCATTGCTTTAATCCCTAAGATAGATTATATTCAGCAAATAAGGATGCTTTATGCGGATGCTTTAATTGTGACAGAATTAATGTGTCTAGGTCTTAAGATGAAGTCCCGCCTAAGTCTAAGAATGATATGCCTCTTCGAGATAAGTAATCATTGCACTGAATAAACAAACCAATGTTCTAATCGGATTAATGATGGCTAATACAGTTTTCTATTATAAGGCTTGACCGCTCTTTTATCTTCTGTTAATTTACTTGTGTGGGTTAAAGTGTCTTGAATTAATTATAGTCACCAAACAAACCTGTGCCAATCTCTCAAGCTGAAACCCCCCTTTTGCCTGTTAGAATTAGGATTAGAACTAACATAAGATAGCATAAGTTTGACTTAGATTAGAATTAACTTAGATTAGATAAACCAAGATATAAATAAATTAAGAGATTTAGCCTCGCTTCAATTGTTCGACATCCTACTTACCACGAATCTACCACCGACCGAGTACACTGTCTGTTAAAGTGTTGTTTTTGGTTAATTCAGTAAAATATAAATTTAAAACTTGAACTATCATAAATAAATACCGCACAACGACACATCAATTGATTGTTTGCATTTTATGACCAACTAAAAAAGATTCTCTAATGTTAAAAGCTACAACTAATTATGCCGAATAGACAAAATAGTACTTATTGTTTGCATTTTATGTCCAAGGTTAGATGGAAATAAACATTTTTTATAAATCATGTGACACAAATACAATGCATTTGGGCATGTTTTCCAACTACTGTACATTTTAAAATATACAACGCCTATGCAAATACCTTCTAACAAAACTAACACAAAAGGGTTCTAAATATGTGAACGTTTTTCTAGAAAAATTCAAACAAAAATCTAAAATATGAACCGCAGTTAACATATATGTGTTGTTGTCTTTTTGTTCATTTGGACGGCTAATATGGTGTATTTCCTCAAAAGGCACTACAAAAAAGTAGTCAGTCCATTTAGAAGAAGGCAACTAAACTTGTTTAGATATGCAATTTTTTCTTATTAATTTTAAATTGAAGATCAGATAGTCTCAAAAAAAGAAAAAGACTTGCACAGTTACATATTTCATCGTAACTTTTAAGGTCAAAGTCGAAAGTGTTATTAGTTAACATAACCCCAACTTGTTATTTTATAGGCGGTATGGGGATCAGAACTTAAGCACAGCTAAGGAGTCTTCAAAAGCAGGGCATAACGACTCTAACGACATGCAATCCTAAGCCCTAGTCTATAACTATCATAATAAATCAAAATACTGCTAGAAAGACTGTTAATTATATTTATGAATACATAAATTTACCTTTGCTTTTTATGTTTAAATACCAAACAAGAATCCTTAGCAGCCATGGTATCCACTCCTTTTGATGCCTTCACCTTCTGTCCAGCATTTTGTAACACTTTTTTGTACAGATGTCCATTTTATATCTTCCCTTTTAGTAACTCTATTTGCATGATCCTCCACTTCTTTGAGTCTGAGTTGTTTCAGACTTTTCTTCATCTTTACGCTCATATACACTGATGCAAAAAGATTTTCTCATTTCTCTAACAGTTCCTTACTTGAATACAAATTGAGGTTCTCCATATCTATGATCCTGTTTCAACAACAAAGTTGTGTAAATGTTGTCATTAAAATATCATCAGTTTACGTTTATAATCAGTATATTTCAGGGAATTACAACTAATAAATGTCAAAACAAGTTAAAAATGAAACAACTGATAAGAGACGACATCTCTGGCTCAAAGCCACTTATAACAATCCGTAATTTTTAGTAATGTAATTATCCATCTATTAAATTAGATGCACTGTATTATCCATCTATTATATATACACCACCTTTATACAGGGAAAATTTTTGTTTTATCTCATTTTGCAACGTAACTTGCATCTCTAAAGTAAACGAGCTCACGCAACCTCTATCAATGCTATCTAAATCTATGTTTACCTCATCTAAACATCCTAATATGTGAAGTAAATATCGTAATATCATTTTACCAAGTACATTATCCATTTTACTTTTCAAAGAGTTTTCTCAAAACAAGCATTAAACGTTAACGTTTACATCAAAATCCTAATTATATGTAATGTATACATATAAAATGAATGTGCAAGCCTTCAAGCATGTGTAAAAGTGTACAATGCACCACATTTGAATAACTTTCCCTCCAAAACAATGTACAAGTCTTTTTAGCTCAATGTACAAGCCAATAAAGCATAAAATTCAAACTAGCTCATTTCCCTCCAAAATCTTAAGGATTTCGTACCACCTCTTTAGCACTAATTACGAGCACTTAATACACAATATTTAAACACTTTTCCCTCTCTAATCGCATCTCCTACACTAACCCTAAAACTTTAATTCTAAACTCGAAAACCCTAGCAAACCCGTTACACCCTTAAACTAGTTCATAGTTTTTAGAAATCTGATCCGTTGATAAAACATAGGATCTGAGAAATCAATAGGCTTTGGGTATAAGTGAAATACTAGGTTTTAGCCCTATTTCTTGTGATCATTTTTCCGGTTGACTCAACCCCGATTGACGGTCGAATGAGTTGTTATTGCTGGAAATGGCATTAGGTGGCAGATTCTGCACACCTGTAGTAAAACTAGGCTATTATCTTCTAGATTTTTGATAAGTAACACCTAAATATTGTACACACTAAAAGTTGTAGAGGACTTAATTATCTTACCATGCTTACGGTTTTGAGCTTTTTTTTTTCTTGCGTAGTTACGGTTTGTATATGGCAAACTTTGTTTACCGATGCCTGATGTTGGCGGTTCCAAAATTGGCATGTATAAACTAGATAAATACTCAAGCCCCTCATGACTCACCACCACCTTCAATCACAATGACTCACCACCACCTCACCATCACTCCAGATCCTTACAAGTACACTCTCCTTCAACTACCTTGGTAAGCTCACATTGTCACTCTTCTTGTCCTTCTTGTGGCTAAAAATTACACACCCACTAACAACATCATCTCACACCTTGCCAAATATACATTTAGCTCACAATATCATCTCTTTGATTATTAGTCATATATCTACAGATCTCTTGATTCCCTGCTCCAAGTGTCATTGGCCTCTAATGTGTAAACTTGGCACTAAGGCTGCTTTGAGACCTTTATAATAGACCGTATTACCACCTTTCAATCAATCATCCCTCAAAAAATCAATACCCGTCAATGGGAGTTCAAAATGATTCTAAAGAAAGGTTCAATCTGTGGTGTTGTAGTAGGTTCCTATCTAAGACTTGCAGCGCACTTAAGCTTGTAACTCTTTGAGTCACCGATATTGTCTAAGAGAATGACTCATGATTTGTAAGACTTCGCAATGATGAGATAGTTAAAGATAGATCTATAGATGTGCATGCACTTGTGTTATATCAAATGTGTCTGGGTATAGTTCATGTCGAATAGTCGAAGCCATGAACTGCCAATCCCACAACCGAACCCACTCACAGCGGCTCTACTACCTGCCACCCGTCGTGGGGATGTACGTATTATATCAAATGCTGCAGGGGCAATAATAAAAAGATATAAACTCCTGTAGCATTTTCATGTTTAAAAAGAAAAGATGGTGCAACTATTAGCCATCTATGTGCTAAAAAAATGTAAAGATGGTGCAACTATAAGCCATCTTAGTGATTATGAAGAATGGAGCTAGTAGCCCATTATTGAAGATCAAATTTTCGGACTTAGACTCTTGGACTTATGGATATACGGTAGCTAGTTATGACAACTTTAGATTACTTTAGACTATTTGTTTCATGTTTTTATTTAACAACAATTATTGGGTATCTTGTGTTTTATCCTACCATATATCGTTCTACATCCCGACCATTGGTTTTGCTCAGAAAGATTAACAGAATCCCGAAATCCAAGAGGCTGATGCATATAAACTGTCTCAGAAAGATCACCATGTAAAAAAGCATTCTTGACATCGAGTTGATGAATCGGCCAATGTCAAGAAGTAGCTAAACTAAGGACAGTCCGAATAGTGCCCAGTTTAACAACCGGACTAAAAGTCTCATCAACATCAACCCACTCTAACTGTGTACTACCGTTCGCCACAAGATGAGCCTTGTAGCGACTAAGTGTGCCATCTGCCAGATACTTGTGATGAAAAAGCCACATACAACGCACAATATTGGTATCTGGTGGTCTAGGTACTAAATGTTGAGAATCGATTTGCCCATCTAGGATATAATAACATTGAATAACATAATATGCAGCGGAATAAACAAGAACATCAATGTTATGAACAAGGTTTTTCATTCAAACGATTTTCCTATTTCCCTAACTATAACTTGGGGCTACTAACTACTACATAGACATCTATAATATGTCTATTACTAACTAACTACTAAATATGGTGTACACACACACACCTTTACTATTCGACTCTCATCAGTTGACTGTGCAATGGATGATCCAAACTAACATGCCTAGACCTCATTTTATAGCACAAGGAGTCTAAGGCTTACATGGAAACTAATAAAGATAATTAATAAGTATATCATTCTAATACTTATCTTTAAATTTGACCATATCTTTAGAATCTTCTAATTCTTATCTTTTGAAGACTTCATTAATTACGACTTTGGTCCTTCTTGTTTCCATCTTGTTTCATTCTTATATTTATTTTGTCTCATCAAATCAATAATCCTAACAATCTTCCCCTATTTGATGATGACAAAACAAACAAAGTCGCGTACGAACTTCCCCTTAATTAGAGAAGTTGAGATGTAATCATCTCCTTGAATGAAACAAAATCTTCAATGCTTCCCCTTGATTTAAGATCTCTTTGAACATGTCACCACACATAAATAAGCTGCAAATCAATAAACCTGTAATCTTCTTCCCCTTTTTGTAATCATCTAATAGGGGTCTTCTGTAGATATGCAACTTGTAAACACTTCCCCTCAAGTGGTTCATGTAGATGGTTAAACATTTAATCAATAATCTTCCCCTGAAACCCATATGTTTACCATCTCTTGAATCTCGAACTCTGTAGGCTCTATGTAGTGATTACTGATGAAGAAAACTAAGTATAACTAATTTGATGAAGAAGTAGAATCTCCCAAACTTGTGTCTTATATCTTGCACTATCCACGTGACGTCGAACTTATAAATAAATCTGTGAAATATAAGTAGACCGCAACCTCTTGACAAAAATCTTGTTAATTCTGATATTAGACTTACCATGTTGAACTTGGGATTAGCGGGGTACTAGGGTGGCTTGGCACCTATCCCTAGTGTAGGAATTAACCAAATTACCGCCTTTGCCATATTAATTACTTAAAAAATGCAGGAACTCTTTCAGAAGGGGTTAATAATCGGTTTAGATTATAGATTGGTCTTAAGGGTAGTTGGGAATTAACCACTACAAACTTGGATGCCCTGCTCGTGTGATCGTATGGGAATGTGGGATCGCAGAGTAAGTATAGGACAGACCTCAAATGCCAATTCAGGTCTGTCAATATTAGAACCACTAATGGAACTATTAATTGAACATTGCACAGGAAAATATAATCATAGCATTAGTAACGAAACGGTTAGGCTAGCACGCTTTTCTCCCTGAATTCTTCTATCATTTTACTTTATTGCATTCACTTTCCTGTAGTTATTAAAACCAACTTTAAAACCATTTTCAAACGTGACACAATCAAACTAAAACTAGTAAACCTTAGCTCTTGGGACGACCTCGGATTTACCAAACTACTGCACTATATACGACCGGGTTCTCTGCCCGTTAGTGCGTGTATCGGTGGACGAGTTTTATAAATTTAAAACTTGCCATATATTCAATTAAAACAATTTTACGCATCAGTAGTTAGTGGGATCCCACTCCCATTCGCCTACAGGAATAAACCACCATAGGGAGACTCGAACTTGAGACATCTCGCATGAGGAAGAGCCCCTGACTAACTCTGCTAGACAGACGTTGGTAGTTATTTGCAATTATACAAGAATGAATGTTTATTTTCATTGATACAACATAGTTCAAGTGTAGATCATGTTCGAAAACTAAATTGTTCAAGGTCACACAAAACCCATGAAGAGGAAAACACATAGCAGTAATATTGTAGGATAGTGAATAGAATCGTATGTCTTATTAACAATAATCGATGGGTATAAATACAATACAAGGAATGTTCTAGACACGGGCTTGAGCCCAATGATAATAATAACAATACAGACTTAATATGATAGGCTAACACTCCTCCGCAGTTAGAGCGGGAGGACACCAAATGCTTAAACTGGTGAGAAACTTCTCAAATAAAGCCGAAGGCAAGCCTTTGGTGAAGATATCCGCAAACTGATTAAGAGAAGGAACATGAAGAACACGGACATGACCAGCAGCAACTAAATCCTGAACAAAATGGATGTCTATCTCAATATGCTTCGCACCTAAAATGTTAAAAACCAGATTAACAGGATATAAAAACAACAAATTACCCAAAATTATCAACAATAGACCAAGCGATCAGCGGAAGATAAAGACGCGAAATGGATGCAACTCACGCGATAAATTACGTGGGCAAACAAGTCCTCAAGCAACAACATTCGGCAAACATCACATACTTTGCCTCTGCATGGAACGAGAAACGTCAGGCTGATGCTTAAGGACCAAGAGAGCAAAGTTGTTCCAAGAAATACACAGAAACCTAAATTCGAACGACAGTTAGTTGGCGCCAAACAACCCAAACTCTACATCCGAAAAAAAGCAACTCAAATTTGCTAGCAAATGGGGGAACAATAACTGCAACCCATAAAAGCTAAACGTATCCCGTGCAAACATATCGCAGAATCACGCTTACACGAGCCAAAAAACATAAGCGCCCCCCTACCGAGGATCATGCATAAAAAGACACACCTGCTGAACTGCATAAGAAATATTTGGTCGAGTAAAAGTGAGGTACTGTAGAGAACCTACAAGACTCCGATATAAAGTAGAGGCAGAAACCGGATCACCTCACTTCCCAGTTTAGACTCAGTATCAATAGGAGTCCGATTGGGATTACAATTAACAATATGCGACATGTCAAGAATCTCAACAACATATTTCTTTTGAGATAAAAACAACCCTGAAGAATCACGTGAAATAGATATACCCAAAAAATAATTGAGCGGGCCCAGATCAGTCATAGCAAACTCCTGATGTGATGATCGAATAATCTATTGCAACAAAATCTCAAAAGAAGCATTGAGAGCAATGTCATCAACATATAATAAAAAGTAAGCAGTATCAGTCCCCTGTCTTTAGATAAATAAGGAGGAGACGCAACGACTATAAGAAAAGCCAACCCGAATAATATAAGATGCAAACCGCTGAAACCAAGCTCGGTTGTTTTCGCCCATAGAGAGACCGATGTAATAAACACACATAATCAGGATGAACAGAATCCCGAAATCCAAGAGGCTGATGCATATAAACTGTCTCAGAAAGATCACCATGTAAAAAAGCATTCTTGACATCGAGTTGATGAATCGGACAATGTCAAGAAGTAGCTAAACTAAGGACAGTCCGAATAGTGCCCGGTTTAACAACCAGACGTACAAAGTCTCCATCAACATCAACCCCCACTAACTGTATAGACTAAACTACCTTTTTCGCAATCACAAAGACGAGCCTGTAGCGACTAAAGCGTGCACTGCAGATACTGTGAACGAAAAAGCCACATACACGCACAATATTGGTATCGGTGGACTCTAGGGTATAAAATGTTGAGAATCAAGATCTATGCCCAATCTAGGATATGAAATAACATTGAATAAACAAAATATGCAGCGGAATCAAACAAGAAACATCAATGTTAATGAACACAAGGTTTTTTTCATTTAAACGATTTCCTTATTACCCCAACTATAACTTGGGCTACTAAACTACTACATAGACATCTATAATATGTCTATTACTAACTAACTACTAACTATGGTGTACACACACACACCCCTTTACTATTCGACTCTCATCATCGAATATGCAATAATATCCAAACTAACATGCCTAGACACCTCATTTTATAGCACGAAGGAGTCTAAGTCTTTACATAGGAAACCTAATAAAGATAAATTAATAAGTAACTCATTCGATAATACTTAATCTTATAACATTGACCATATCTTCATAATCTTCCAATTCTTATCTTTTGAAGACTTCATTAATTACGACTTTGGTCCTTCTTGTTTCCATCTTTTTCATCCTATAATTATTTTATTTCTTATCAATCTATAATCCCAACAATTTTCCCCTATTAGATGATGACAAAAACAAACAAAGTCCCGCGTAAACGAACTTCCCCTTAATTAGGAGAAGTTTGAAGATGTAATCAACTCCTTGAATAAAACATATCTTCAATGCCTTCCCCTTGAGTAAAGTATCTTTTGAGAACATGTCACCCACTAAATAAATAAAGCTGCAAATCAATAACCTGTAATCTTCTTACCCCTTTTATTAGTAATCATCTAATAGGGGTCATTCTGTATATATGCAACTTTGTAAACACATCCCCTCAGTGGTGCATGTAGATGGTTAAACATTTAATCAATAAGCTTCCCCTGAAACCCATATGTTTACCATCTCTTGAATCTCGAACTCTGTAGGCTCTATGTAGCGTTTCACTGATGAAGAAAACTGAGTATAACGAATTTGATGAAGAAGTGGAATCTCCCAAACTTGTGTCTTATGTCTTGCACTATCCACGTGACGTCGAAACTTATTAAATAATCTCGTGAAATATAAGTAACGCACCTCTCATGACAAAAACCTCATCTATCTATGAGACACATACAAAGTGAACAGCAAATGTGGCAATGACACGACCAAAAAAAATCACACACCTTTGCTAGATTTTGACAAGTCTTCGTCACACCATTGTAAGCACAAACAAGTTATCTTTAAAGTCAATGTCCTGCTATAAACACGACTTTAAGATATGATAAGAACACGCATCTGTGAAACTCAACTACAACATCAAATACGTGATAATCAATTGTCTTCGTAATCACATCTTCAATAAATCTCCAAAAATGAGCCATAAAATCAATAAGAATAAACTATTTAGAAAAATAGTTCTATCCGAGATCCAAACGCGTCTGTTGTCCAACATCGGACAAAGCTAGCAGTATTAAAGTACCCTGGCAGTACTAAAACTCAATAGAAGCCTAGCAGTATTAACTGCTATACGCTAGCAGTATTATCCATCCAGAAACCAACAGTAAGTAATATACAAACCTGTTCTTGACATCTTCAAACTAAACCTTTGAGCCCAAACGTGTAGCACCATTATACAAACAACATTAATAAAATCCCATGGCCCAATAGCAATAAAAGCTCAACGAACAGCTTTAACATTTCAAAAGCAGTACTAATGAACTTGAACCCAACAATATTAATTAACTGTTTTTATATCCCAAGCAACATAAACAAGTACTTAAACAGTACATGTACTCGGACAGTATAAATATATATACAAACAATATTAATATTCATAGCATCACATTTCTATTTAACCCTACAAACATGCATGTACTCGAACAACAGTATCAATAAACTTGGCAACATTAATTCTTTCTTGTACCACAAACAGTATTAACTAACTTGCCAAAACCCTAATAGCATAAAACTGTTTTGAGCAGTATTAACATATAAACAAACATTCCATAGCTGTTACCATTATTCAGAACCATATCTTCTTTCTTTATAACATATCTCTTTGACTCCATATAATAACATTCCTTCTGTCATTGAACTCGATCATTCATAAGCAACAACAACCATGTCTGATATAAACCCACGAACAACTGCTGTATTAATATACCTTGGCAGCAGTAAGTTACTTCCTTGGCAGCACTAATTATTTATGCGTGGCAGTATTAAGATATATGAGCAGTAGTAACATAAAGCTTGTAACAATTTCAACTCAAACAATCTTAATACTATATCTGACTTCTTTCAACCTTGGCAGTAGTAAATCATCACACAACCAACATGCCTTGTATATCACAGCAGCACTAATGAACCACGTAGGAGCATTAACCATATATCAA
Source organism: Tanacetum coccineum (assembly GCA_026074375.1). Lineage (NCBI taxonomy): Eukaryota > Viridiplantae > Streptophyta > Magnoliopsida > Asterales > Asteraceae > Tanacetum > Tanacetum coccineum. The sequence goes on from BQNB010141651.1 coordinate 11,842, forward strand.
CAGTAGAAACATCCACGCAGCAGCACTAACATGAACCTGCTGCTTAAACAAACTTGGTAACTAATACTTTCCTTCATTGCAAACTGCCTCTCCTTTAATCACGTTAATAACTACTATGGGTTTCCATAATATACCATATCCCATATCAATCCACGTATCATAATCATAATTGTTTCCATAATCCACGAAACAGAATCAGAAACATCAATATTCATCGTCATACCTGTTGCTTTTTGAATTTAAAACGTACCATAAACAACTTTCATAAACACGTCTGCTTCTGTTGTACCTTGATAAACTTCTTGTTAGGGATTTTTTTAAGAAAATCCTTGCTGCTACTGTTTCTTCTTCAACCTTTGATGACCACATATCACATACCTTGTTGATACTTCAGAGATTCATGTGATCGAGATAGCAGCAACAAACATCTTACTTTCTGTTTTTTCTAATTAGGGTTTCTTTCAAAACCCTAGTTTCAATAAATTCACCATTAACAGAAAATAAGCACTAATAAAAACCTTGTGATCCTAGATCGAGAGCCACATGGCTCTGACACCACATGTTGAGAATCGATTTTCCCATCTAGGATATAATAACATTGAATAACATAATATGCAGTCGAATAAACAAGAACATCAATGTTATAAACAAGGTTTTTCATTGAACGTTTTCCCTATGACCCCAACTACTATAATTTGGGGTTACTAACTACTACATAGACATCTATAATATGTCTATTACTAATTAACTACTAACTATGGTGTACACACACACACCCTTACTATTCGACTCTCATCAGTCGACTATGCTATGGATTACTTTTTCTAAATGCCTAGACCTCCTTTTATAGCACAAGGAGTCCTAGGCTTACAAGGAAACTAATTAATATATTAATGAGAGAATCAATTAATTATCTTCTCATTAATATTCATTCTTATCTTATTTTGACCAAATCTTTATTTCCTTCTAAATCTTGTAGAACTTCATGAGGACAATTTTGGTCCTTTTTGTTTCCATCTTATTTCATT
>BQNB010141652.1:0-17241 GCA_026074375.1 Tanacetum coccineum
TTTCCAAATGTATACTATCCTAATATATTATTGCCTAAGTCCCTACTTTTGCCATTAAGACCCCACTATCATTAACCGTTAATTACTTTTTGGAGTAAGCGTGAATGCTGTGAACAGATCTATTTAGGACTGAACTCCCTCGTTGGTATACCTGTACTTTTGGTAACCAAACACACTTTATTTGAATATCTATGCGGGTGTTTAGAAAAAGGCACCCGTTGGGGAAACTACTTGTAATTATTGATTATCTCAAGGCTTTGGTGTCATGAGTTTAAGACAATAATACTGTTTTCTATGATAATTGTATCTACATTGCAATTATTACTATTATGGGTGTATAACAACGTAACCCACTATTATGATGACTTGTATTCAAATTATTTATCATAAACATATGAATTTCATTCAACCATTATGTTGATCTTTTTAGCATGTTTATCTCAGGTAATTGAGCAACATATGGCACAGAGTGGCACAGACTTGAAGATGGCTAAACTGTTATCATTTAAACTTTATGTTTCTAGATTTTGGGACCTCTCTTTTTGTAAAACTCTGATGAATAAATGAATGATAACTAAATTTTCCAAAAACGTCTCTTTATGAGTCATTTTCTATGATTATGACTGTTGTACTTTGAAGTAATACCCCAGATTAGCTTTTGCTGCTATATTTCTCAAAATGGGAGTGTTATACTACATGTTCTACATTATCTATATTAAGAGTGTCATTAGAAATCATACATTTGCCAATGATACCAAAAATGACGTTACCCCCATTGTATGCCTTGTAGGTTGAGAAGAGATTTCGATTACCCGTCATGTGTTTAGAGTATCTACTATCTTTTATCCACTCGTCGGGTTCCAAGTCAACTCCAAGGCATATCTATTTATATAATACAACAACTCAAACATTTGGTACCCAATGTCTCATGGGTCCAAAGTTGTTAATGCTAAACATCCATTGCATTTGATACATTTGATTAGGATGTAGAAATAGAGGACACAATCCCCATGGCATGTAACTTTAAGGTTGGAAGTTATTCTAAGTTACAGGAAAACTATGAGGTTGGTTTTGTCGACCAACATTTCTTTTTGGTTGCGGTGTCTTAGATCTAGGATAAAAGTTATTTACTCTTCTAGGTGGTGAAGTTTTTGATCTAAGGTTTGGTTTTGAAAATCCAACTCCGGGTCTTAACGATGGTTTGTAAAATTGTTTAACCTCATTGTTACTAGCAACGAGAATTTTAGCATTGTTTACCATTATATGTTTTGGTCTAGGACCCAAAATGGATTTTTGAAAGGAAACTGATTTCTCAATGTCAGATGAGCAGACAGGCGGTCCCTTAATTGATATGGGGGCCATCTATGCTTTATTGGGGCCGCCCTTAGTATTTGGGGGACCTCCACCAGAAGGTGTTTTATTTTAATTTTTTACAGTTTTGATTTCCTTAGACCTACTAGTTGATCCTTCAAATGAGTTAAACCCTTAACCCAATTTATCTCCGGAGGGTTTTTGAATGTTTAACATTTCATTTAATTAATGTGTACTCTTTTCAAATTTAGTTAGTTTTAGAACTTCCTCTTTTAGTTTTTTGTTGTTAATTTTAAGTGATTGACAATTTGTACATTCGAGGTCAACTCCTTTGTTTTTCTCGAGTGTAGATAATTTTATTTTTAACTCACTAAGCTCATTTTCTAAACTATGTTTTAATAGCTTTTAGTTGTTTATTCTTTCTGATTATTTTTAATCTCATCTTACTTAGTTTATCATATTCATTATCTAAAGTAAAATTGTCTATTGATGAATTTTCATCGCTAAAGTAAGAAGAATCAAAAGATAACTCATTTGATGCTTGAGCCACTAGACACGTTTCGTCTTTAGCCTTTTCATCATCTTCTTGACCGATATCACTCCAAGAACCTCCGATGAATGCTCTTTGGTTCTTGTCCTTTGGTGGTTTTGGACGTTCTCTAATAAGATGATTTGGGTCTCCGCATCTAAAACACTTCCTTTTACTTTTTTTGTTCTTGTCGTCGTGGCTTTTTTGAAAGGTCTTTTTGTCGTTCCTATGTTGTCTCACAAACCTACCTCTTTTCTTGAAGAACTTCTTGAAGTCTCTAACCGTCATGGCGTACTCTTCGTCTTTACTTCCGGAAGTCGAACACTCCTCATCACTAGATTCATTCTTAGCCTTTAAAGCAAGAGATTTTCTTTCTCCTTTAGCTTTGACTATTTTAGAATCTTTCTTGATGATCATCTCATGGACTTTTAGATTTCCAATGAGTTCATCAAGGGATAGTGATGTTAAGTCTTTCGAATCTTCAATTTTCATGACCTTCGCTCTCTATTTGGGATGTAGAGCCCTAAGAAACTTCTAACATAGTTCTTGCTAGAGTAACTTTCATCAAAAGCTTTTAAACTAGTAATAATAGTATTAAATATAGCAAAAGCACTATCTATAGATTAGTCTTCAGAAATGATGAATTGTTCGTATTATTGTACCAAAAGGTCAATCTTGCTATCTTTGACTTGACTATTACCTTGATGGGTGATTAACAAAGTTTTCCAAATTTCTTTTGCCGTATTACATATGAAAATTCTTTCATATTCTTTTCTTGGCAAAGCATTGTAAATAACCATTTTGGCTTTGTTATTTTTCGCAAGCCTCTTTATAAGATCATCACTTTGTTTTTCAAAAGGGATAACCTCATATAATTTGGTTTCTGGATTTTTTAATAGGTTGAAAATCACCGTTGGTAATAACATGCCAAAGATCAAGATCTTTTGATTTAACATATGTTTCGAATCTATTTTTCTAATAAATAAAACTATCACTTTCAAAGAGTGGTACTCTTTGCATGGATTGCCCTTCTAGATATTTTCCAGAATCCATAGATCGATCCAAGATTTAAAATACATTATATTTTAAAAAAATTTAGTAACCTCGGCTTCTGATACCAATTGTGGAAACTAGAATGGGAGGTTGAATAGTTTACTGGGTAATTTACGTTTTAATATTTTACTTCTAAAATTGTTAGATTCGAGTATATGTTCAATCAATCAACAATATGAACCAATCAAGATAACTATCTACTTGTAATAACTATACAATCAATAAATGAGAAACATAAACAATATAAAGAGATAAGGTAAAGAACAATCAAACCAAGACACTAAGATTTATAGTGGTTCGGCTACGAAGCTCCTCTTCGCCCTACTCCACTCCTCGAGTATCTGACTCGAGATTTCACTATGTCAACAAGCTCATTTAGGCATAGAAAACTGTTTACACGTCGCTTACGTTGTTTTCCAACACATAGCTAAATGTCGAGTCCTAATCTTAGCTAAAACCAATCTACCACTTCACAAACACTACCCAATCACAAGGTCTACACTATCGGATTTATACACTATCCGATTTACACAATCGCACAAGATAATTAAAATAGAGATTTGGATCTTAGAAGAAGAGAGGATAAATCACTAATCTATAACACTTCGTTTCTTGGCGAATATGAATGTTCTTCTCTTGCACTTGATAGAAGGATGACGAATGAGGAAGATGAAATTGGATCACTTAAAACAAGATTAGACAATGTTAGTGATCAAGAGATTTAGTGAGAGAAAGAAGATTTTTAGAGAGAGAAAGATAACTTAAAAGTTCGTGCAAAGAGGTGTGTTTTTCTGCTGAGAATAGTGCAGTATTTATAGGCAGGAAATCCTAACGTCTCCTGGTGGTGGTCCCGGCGGTCCCAAGTATATATGGGGGCCGCCCAGACTATCAGGGGTCACCACTCGACTGACGCTCCCATTTTTGTCTTTTAGTGGGGAAGGTTAAATATGGTGTAGAAACTTCTAATTTAGTGGGAAAACCATATATGAATTTTTGTATTTAAATAAAACCATCTCTTTTATTTATAAAAATATTTTGTATATTTTTATTTTTGTAAAATTACTTTTGTAGAAATGTAAAGGTTAAGAAAAAAATATTTTCTTGATCACTAATCATGTTTAATGATTTGTTTGTACATACCTTAAGTGATTTGCGTAGAAATAGAAGTTTACGATTAATAACATGTAAATGTTTATTTTTATCGTAAACGTTTTTACATTTTGTTATCTTCAAAAAGTAAAGATGTCGAAAAGTATAAATAACGTTTTTAGAAGTTTACGATTAATCATTAACAAACGTAAATTTTGAATTGTCGTTGAGAAATTCTTGAAAAATTGTGTTCAACTTTTAAAAAAACCACATGTTAGAAGCCTTCTCTTCTAACTCTAAGGATAAGTGCACTTATGCGTACACTCTCCTTTGTCATTGGGGTCCGAGTTGCAATCTAAGAACGATTACAAGTCATAAAGAAAATTCGAAATGATATGTTTTGAAAACATTTTAACTCTTGATCGAAAATTCATATACATCCCCTTGACGCCAATATTAATCGTCATTCTCTTGTACGTAAATGTTATCGACTCTCCAAGAGACATGTCGAGAAGATTCGTTTAGGAATTTTTTAATTTTTTTGATTATTGTATTTGGTTTTTGAAATTTTATATTTTTGTATTTGGTTTTGAAATTTTATATTTTTGTATTTTGGTTTTATAGGTTTTATATTTTGTATTTTGCTTTTCTTTAAAAATATATATAATTTGATGTTTGATGAAATATCAAGCAGTCTCTTTTGCCCTAAACATCCAATTTGCTCGAGTCAAATAACTCATACCAAGTCGTCTGACAAGATACTCAAACCTATCTTGCGAAAGGGCTTTCGAAAACATATCAGCTAATTGATATCCAGTTTTGACAAAGTACAATTCAATTATACCATGTTCTACTTGTTCCTTTATGAATTGGTAACGGACATTGATGTGCTTGATACGGGAGTGCTACACGGGGTTGTATGAGATTTCTATGGCTGAAATGAGAGATAACAGTACCAATAGTAATTAATGTAGTTTGAAGCCATAATCCTTAAGTTGTGTCCTCATCCACATTACTTAAGCATAACTCGCAGACAACGCCACGTACTCTGCTTCTGTTGTAGACATTGTAGTACAATCCTGTTTCTTGGACATCCAACTGACTAACTTTTCACCTAAGAACTATATTCCTCTAGAAGTGCTTTTGCGAGTATCAAGGCATCCGACATGATCAACATCTGAAAATGCGGTTAGTTCAAAACCAGAATCCTTCGGATACCAGAGTCCCATATTGATGGTTCCCTTTAAGTATCGAAAGATCCTTTTAACCTATTTGATGTGTCTTTTTGTTGGTCTTGCCTAATAACATGCACATTAACATACCGCTTGCAATATGTCTGGTCTACTAGAAGTCAGATACATGGGTGCCCGATCATACTACAATATCTTGTTTGGTCAACGGGTACACCACTCAAGTTTTCATCCAGTTTAGGTTTAGTAGCCATTGGTGTACCAATGCTATCACATTTGTCCATTCCATGCTTTTTAAGTATTTCCAAAGCGTACTTAGCCTGGTTGATAAAGATACCTCTTGGGGATTGGTGGATCTGAAGTCCTAAAAACAATTTCATTTCCCTCATTAAGGACATCTCAAATCTACTGTGCATCAGTTTTTCAAATCTTTTTAAAAATTTTGGGTTTGTAGACCTGAAAATAATGTCATCTACGTAAATTTGCACAAGTAGAATGTCCTCCCCGTATCTTATCATAAATAGGGTAGGATCAATAGTACCTTTAGTGAAATCTTTTGACATCAAGAAATTTGAGAGTTCATCATACCAGGCTCTTGGAGCTTGCTTCAATCCATATAAAGCTTTCTTTAGACGGTAAACTTTCTCTGGATGATCATGATCAACAAACCCATCTGGCTGAGCAACATAAACCTCTTCCTTCAGTGGACCATTTAAGAAAAACCATTTTTACATTCATCTGATATATTGGAGAGGATTTGTGTGCAGCGTAGGCAACGAAAATCTGAACAGCTTCTAAGCGAGCGACTGAAGCAAAAGATTCTTCGAAATTAATACCCTTTTCTTGAGCATATTCCTTAGCTACAAGTCGTGCCTTATTGCGAATTACATTGTTGTCTTCATCCTTTTTGTTCTTCCATAACCACTTTAGTTTGATAACAATCTTTCCAAAGGGTTTGTCGACTAATTCCTAGACTTTGAGTCTATCGAACTGATGAAGCTCTTCCTGCATTACCTCGATCCATGCGTGATCAGCCATTGCTTCCTTAATGTTTTTCGGTTTAGCAGTACTCACGGTGAGCGCGAACATGCATATTTCAGGATCTGTTGCAAGTTGTCGTCTTGTATGCACCGGCTTGGATGGATTTCTACGAACTTGTTCTAGAGGATGATCCTTGGTCCATCGGTAGTCGGATTGGTGACGTTGTTAGAATGTATACATATTTAAATTATCAACATTGTGTGAGGAAGACTCAGCAACTTCTTGTACCGGTGTACAGAAAGGATTGAAAAATTCATATGGTATAAACTGTGCATCAGCTGCTTGATTAGTATTGTTTTCCTCAGCATGAATAGTTTTTGTTGGAGCGATCGGTTCTGTTGTAGGTTGAACATTCATTGTAGGTTGTGTGGCTTGTTGTGTAGAATTATCAGAGAGAGCGGAAGACATTGACACACTTTGATTTCCTGCAGTGAAATATTCTTCGAACAAAGGACTGAATAGAAAATCCAACTCTTGTTGTAACGACTCTGTTGTGTCTGCTGGAGGAGAAACATTTGGAATCAGCTTTGAACTTGAAGGTTCATTGTTGTGGTCCTGAATTTTGAGTACTGAATGGTTATGATCAAAAGTCATTTGTAGTTGGGGGCACGGGGCCAAAGTTGTCATAATCTGACGCCTTTGACAATTCCTTGGTTTATCAAAGTTGATATGTATGGATTCAACTATCAATCTGTTTCTCTTGTTGTAGACTCTATATCCCTTTGAAGTTGTTGAATATCCCATAAAAATGCACGGATCTCCTTTCTCTTTTATCTTGTCAAGATTTTTACCATATCTGACTAAGTAACAAATGTAGCCAAAATGTTAAGGTGTTTGAGAGTAGGTTTCCTTTCATTAATGATGTGGTAAGGTGTCTTTTCATGTTTGGGGATGATGAGAGATCTATTCTGGGTGTAACATGCGGTTGCTATTGCTTCAGCCCAAAAGAATAAAGGAACTTTAGAAGCCGAAAGCATCATTCGAGCAGCTTCAACTAGAGTACAGTTTCGTCTCTTAAAAACGTCGTTCAGTTTAGGTGTTCGAGGAGTGGATGTTTGGTGTTCAATTCCTTCTTCTTTAAAGTATGCATGGAGTGTCTTGTTTAACAACTATGTGCCTTTGTCAGTTCGAACTGTTATGACTTGAGCTTGAAGTTTACGTTGAATCATCTTTAGAAAGTCTTTAAGTACTTCTGGAGTTTCAACCTTGGATCTCACAAAGAGAGTCCATGTGTATCTTGAATAGTCATCGATAATCACCAGAATGTATTTCTTTCCATTGATGGTTTCAATCCGCATGGGACCGCATAAGTCCATGCGAAGCAAATCTAACCGTTTCTTTGATCTTGTAATGGTTAATGACTTGAAAGAACTTCTTTTTTGCTTTACCTATTTCACAAGATAAACACAGTTGATCCTTTACAAACTTCAACTTTGGTAAGCCTTTCAGAATATCATTCTTTGAAAGTAGATTGATGGTATCAAAGTTAAGATGAGAAAGTCTACGATGCCATAACCATGCTTGAGTTGGTAAATCCTTTGCTAGGAAACAGATTAGAGTTGGTAAAGATGAATCTTGAAGAGCTATTGTGTAAAGATTAGATCCACGAGTACCCGTAAGTAGGTCGTTTCCCTAAAGATCTCTAATAAAGCATGTAGATTTTCTAAAAGCAACTTTCATATCCGCATCATAGAATTGACCAACGGAGAATAAATTGTGATTAAGGCCTTCAACGTAATAAACCCTCTTGATCGTAACATTTCCTTGAACCAAATCCTCATAACCAAGAATTGGTACAAATTGATCATTTCCGAACAATACCGTACCTAGATATTATTCAACAAAATTCCACAACAACTTGAGATTCCCAGTCATGTTCTTTGTGCATCCAGATTCAACAGTGAATAGGATGAGTTGTACAATCTACAAGAGAATTAGAATACAATGAAACATTTGACAAATTGGATCCTAAAGAATTTATTATCTTCAAGACATTAGTTATAGTTATCTGATGGACATTAAATAACGCTCACTTTATTTATATCAGATTTATCCCATTCCCATCTATTTTGCTCGCTTTTATATAATTATTGCATTATTTGGTACTTAATCGCTTTAAAGCTGATAAATGCAGTAATTTAAGAGTGTTTTGTGAAGATAAGCTAAAAGGCGCATAAATTGGAGCTAAAACGAATACATTTGAAGATTTCTAAAAATTCACCAATACGCTATATCCAACTAAAGAGATACGACATATTTGCGCCAAGACTTTACAAGAAAACGCGTTTGACTAATTCCCAATACGGCGTATCCATGCTATCTATATATGCCGTATCCATGAAGATAACTATTTGAAGATACAGTTAATCAAGTAAATTGGGAATGATATCAAAGATTTATTACGAACGTAGCGTGCACTCTAAGGAATCCAGCCTAATACGCCGTATCGACCTATCTGGATACGGCGTATCGAGTATTTTTCAGCAACTATAAATAGAAGACTCAAAAATGAGTTTTAAGTGTGCAATATCATATTCTTTATACCATACTCATCAGAGACGAATTTTAGAAGAGAAGATCAGCCATAAAGGTCAAGCATTGATCACGAATCCATAAAAGACATCGTGTAATTTTTACTCTCTTAAGCGTTCGATTTCAATTGTTTGATTACGCTTGATTAATTACAATGGTTGTGGGCTAATACCCTCGGGTATTAGCTATCTTAATGAAAGTTCAATGTTTGTTTTTTCTAAAATCAATTTCTTAATTTATCGTTAATTGTTTAATTATGTTTATCACCTCATACTTGTTTATGTGTTTGAATATGCGACCTATCATTCAACTGGGTCTAGTGTTACAGACCAAGTAATCTAGATACCGGGATAGCTCTCCATATCGTGTCTTATATTACTGGACCAATAGGATCACAAATAACGTTCTATCTTTGTCTTTTGATTATGAGCTTAGTTGGACCGGTAGGTGACCCGTTTATGTTTTAGCAATCATGCTCTTAATTAACTGATAAAGATTGGAATAGTGGACTACCAGTATATAAAACACCTTCAAACAATAAGTGGGTAAAGTCCCATTGGGCTAGAGTTTTAACAGGATCACCACTACTTTAATTCTCTAAGATAGATTATAATTAAACTAAAGGATGCATTAATTATGACAGGATTAATTGTGTCTAGGTCTTAGTATGATGTCTCGCCTAAGTCTTAAGAATGATAGGCCGCTTCGAGATAAGTAAATCATTGCACTAAAACAAATAAACCAGCATTGAACCGGATTTAATAGGGCTAATACATTTTTCTATCATTTGGCTTGTACCGCTTTTCTATCTTCTAATCGTCATCTTTTGTGTTTATTGTGTATTGAATTGGTATTTGTTTCCACCAAACCTGTGCCAGTCTCTCAGGCTGAATTCCCCATTTCATTAGACAATGTACATAGCATAGGTTTAACCAGTAGATAGACTAATTAAAATACTGATAATATATAGGATTAAATTTCCACTCTTAGTGTTCGACACCCTACTTACCGCGAACTCCATCTTGACCGGGTACACTGCTTGTTAAAGTGTTGTTTTAGGTTTGTCGGCTAAATATAAATGTAAAACCTGATAATCAAATAATTGACCCTACACGACAACACATTATGTTTTTGGTGCCGTTGCCTGGGAGTGAAATAATTAAACCTTATTCTTATCAGTATTTCTAACAATTAACTAGTTTAGCTTAGTATAGTTTAAATTGCATATTTGTGTTCTTGTTTGCGTGTTTAATTTCCTGCATTGTATAGTTTGCATATTGTGTGTTTGTGTGCATCGTTACATCCTGCTGTAACATTCTGAGTTGAATACTCAATACAGCGTATTCATCTTGTTGGATACGGTGTATAATGTTTTTCAAATCAATATAGCGTATTCGACTCTATCATCAATACGGCGTATTTAGTTTATAGAATACGGCGTATTAAGTTATTTCATAGTTTTCTTTCCTAGATAATTTATTACAAGTATAATGGACGACTCCAACATCACTATGGAAGAATACATCAGACTTCAAGAGGAAAAAGCTTAAAGGGCTGGTCGAACGTTCAATTGGCAAACTGCCACACACGGTAAGGTAAAATATTATGAAGATGAGTACGATTGCTTCACCAACTTCGAATCTAAATTCCCAGCTATAGTCTTTGATGATACGTCTGATGCAGCAATCTCCTGTGAACCCACGGTAAGTCCTATTAACAATAATAAAACTGACTTTAGAATATCGTTTGACGAATCCGACGATGAAAATTACACGATAATTTATGACGAAAATTCATTTTCCTATAAAATAATTTCTGTCAATGATTTGAAAACGGATTCTGAAAATGATAATGATAAAGTCAATATGCCTTTGTTTTCGACACCCGAGCCTGAGGTCAGTTATTCTAATGATTTAGCCTTCTTAAAATATTTTGAGAATGAATTTCCAGCCATTGTTTACAATGATGCTCTAACATCTAAATCAGATTTCTTAACTGAACCTACTGAAAGTCCTCAACATATCGATGAATTTAATTTGAAAAATGAAACATCATTGTCCAAATGTGATGAAGAGGAACAATTTTTTTTATAGTTTAATGATTTATTTCATTTTAACATAATTTATCCTGATGATCTAAAAAGGGATATGGATAATGATAATGATGAAATCGATATTGAGCAGCCTTCGGGGGATATGTCTGTCATACCATTACCTAATGTAATAAATGTCGATGTTGGTGCTTCTGCATAAGGGTCAAATAAACTTTCGGAAACAAGTCATGATACATCTAATAAATTTTTCAATACTAAAACTTTTATCAAGAAGCTAAAGGTTAATATCGTGGCTTGTAATTATCTTAACAACGGGATGCTCTTAAATCTTATCAAGAATCTATATGTGCCGTTTGGCATCCCGTTCAAACCTAAGTTGTTTTATAAAGATGGGATTAAATTGGGGCAAGTCTAACTTAAAGACTTTTCTGTAAACAAAAGTGCTTCCCAGGAGACAACCCGATTATTTTAATGTTTATCACATTTAATTGTTTGAATTTTAATTTTTTGCACGAGTCTGTCTTCCCAGACATTACATACGGCGTATCGAACCCCTCTGGATACAGCGTATGCATGTCTGGACGTTATCAGTTTTAAAACTTAATTATTTAATTTCTAATAATTTAATTATTTATACAGGAACAATACGGCGTATCCTAGGATTAAGGATACGGTGTATTGACCCCTGTACAGTTGTGTGTTTAATTGTTTTCTTGTACCATTGTAGCGAGATAGAATTCGCACTTGCCTTCTAACCTTTATACAGGACCTTGCTGAAATTATGATATGGTATATGCTGAAAAAGACTTGTGTTGGACTCATCTGGGCATTCTGAAGCCCTAGTCAACACACTTTTTGCTCAAGAACTCATCATGGAGAATTATCACGAGCAAAACATCAGAGAGTTTTCCGTTCTAATTCTATTTTCCCTTATTATTTAATTATTTTATCTATACAACGAGGACGTTGTATAATTTAAGTGGGGTGATGAAGAATTAGAACGTACTTGTCTTTTTTTTATAAAATAACATGCAAAGTGCTTAAAAATGGTCAAAATTTTAAAAAAATTTTTCAGCATGACTTTTGTAAAAATCACTAGTTACATTACCTAGCGCACTATAACCCTTGATACATATTGTGAGAATTAAGCCTATTCCGTTTCCAACTATCTACTAAATTCCACATATTTATGAGTGTGCCGGTGATGTAGTGGACTTTAGAACTTGGCCTAGTATATCACTCGAGACCGCCATGTTTAGTACTATGGATTTAGATGGAAGAACATGTTCAGCTGATAAATTTTTAGGATTAAACCCAATAGCCTACATGTCATAAAATAACTAACTTCACTGGTTAGTTAACTCCTGTGTAACCCTTGATTACTCTTATTTTTAGAGTAAAATCCCCTAGAACAACATGTTGAGCCATTCCTTTCTTTTTGTACACCATATTATATGTTTCGTTACACCTTTGCACCTTAGCCTACCGTGTAGATTAAGCCTATTTAACTATGTTGCTAGTTGCTTTCGTGTAAAGTCTTGTATTTCCTATGTCAAAGTGAAATTTTTCTATCTCTGTAATGGTCGAGAAATTGCACAATGCAATGGGAAAATATGTAGCTCGTAAGTTTCGCTACTTTTCGCTATTATGAATTATGTCCGATGAAGAAGTACGACAAGGGAAAGATTATCTAGATAAATTATGAAAGTGAAGATGGTGGAATCAAACCGAGGTTTATTATGTATTATGAAAAAAGAGAAAAAGCAAAAAAAAAGAGAAGGAAGAAAAATAGTCGTTTCAAAAAGAAGTTTATACCGAAGGAATCACTTAGAAGGATCGATTATTCGTTGATACGTTACAAAAATCAACGATGTTAAGTTTTGTAAAAAGTGGCCGATATCACCACTTGTGTAAAAGTATGTAAAGAGCGGGATGTAAGGGAAGTTGACCGTTATGGGAACGTTAACTTTGGTTATCTTTTTCATTTCTGTAATCTAGGTGTCTGACTATATATTCGAGTCTTTGTCATGGAATGGTCGGGGGAAAGTTACTAGCAACCACACCTTATTTTTGGCTTAATCTATTTGTTTTGTAAATTTTATTTACCAACCGTTTTACTTCCCTTTCCTAGCAACTAACCTTAGTGTCTACTCGAACGAGGACTTGTTTGAGCATGCCTGTCTATTCCATCATTACGGCCATGTATTCATGTCTCAGCTGCCTTGTTCGATGATGACTTTTGGTGAAAGTTAGAAGGTCCCTACCCTATATCATTCTTCATCCTAACCGCTGGTTAAACACAAACAAGGATGTGTTCGGATTGTATATGTCTATTCTGTTGTTATGGCCGTGTATATACGATACAACTGCCTTGTTGGTGTGGTACTTATGGTGAAAGACTATTGAATGATCAACCGTAAGCCTTCTTAACCTAATTTAGCTTTTGACTTGTTCTTCCTTAGCTTTTGCGTTAGAGATGTGTATCCTTGCCAAGCTTATGATACGAACTAATCACGACCGAGCAATTGAGCGTACTACTTAAATGTTTCACCCTGGATTAGTTGAGTGATTTGAGTGTTTTCATTTTTATATTTCGTGAGGAGCTTGGTTATGTACAGGTGTTTAGGACAGAACGATGCTTAAACGGAAAATCTTTAACTTCGGTTCGGGACACATTTTCATAAACTAAACTTTTTTCTAAAGTCTACTTGAGGACAAGTAGGATTCAAGTAGGGGGATATTTGATGACATCAAATAACGTCACTTTATTATATCATTTATCCCATCTATTTTGCCCACTTTTATATAATTATTGCATTATTTGGTACTTAATTGCTTTAAAGTTGATAAATGCAGTAATTCAGGAGTGTTTTGTGAAGATAAGCTAAAAGGCGCATAAATTGGAGCTAAAACGAAGACATTTAAAGATTTCTAAAAATTCACCAATACGCCGTATCCAACTAAAGAGATACGGCGTATCTGCGCCAAGACTTCACAAGAAAACGTGTTTGACTAATTCCCAATACGGCGTATCCATGCTATCTATATACGCCGTATCCATGAAGATAACTATTCGAAGATACAGTAAATCAAGTAAATTGGGAATGATATCAAAGATTTATTACGAACGTAGCGCGCACTCCAAGGAATCCAGCCCAATACGCCGTATCGACCTATCTGGATACGGCGTATCGAGTATTTTTCAGCAACTATAAATAGAAGACTCAAAAATGAGTTTTCAGTGTGCAATATCATATTCTTTATACCATACTCATCAGAGACGAATTTTAGAAGAGAAGATCAGCCATAAAGGTCAAGCATTGATCACGACTCCATAGAAGACATCGTGTAATTTTTACTCTCTTAATCGTTCGATTTCAATTGTTTGATTACGCTTGTATAATTACAATGGTTGTGGGCTAATACCCTCGGGTATTAGCCATCTTAATGAAAGTTCAATGTTTGGTTTGTTTTAAAATCGATTTCTTAATTTATCGTTGATTGTTTAATTATGTTTATCACCTCATACTTGTTTATGTGTTTGAATATGCGACCTATCATTCAACTGGGTCTAGTGTTACGGACCAAGTAATCTAGATACCGGGATAGCTCTCCATATCGTGTCTTATATTACTGGACCAATAGGATCACAAATAACGTTCTGTCTTTGTCTTTTGATTATGAGCTTAGTTGGACCGGTAGGTGACCCGTTTATGTTTCAGCAATCATGCTCTTAATTAACTGATAAAGATTGGAATAGTGGACTACCAGTATATAAAACACCTTCAAATAATAAATAGGTAAAGTCTTGTTGGGCTAGAGTTTTAACAGGATCACCACTACTTTAATTCTCTAAGATAGATTATAATTAAACTAAAGGATACTTTATACGGATGCATTAATTGTGACAGGATTAATTATGTCTAGGTCATAGGATGATGTCCCGCCTAAGTCTTAAGAATGATATGCCGCTTTGAGATAAGTAAATCAATGCACTAAAACAAACAAACCAGCATTGAACCGGATTTAATATGGCTAATACAGTTTTCTATCATTTGGCTTGTACTGTTTTTCTATCTTCTAATCTTTATCTTTTGTGTTTATTGTGTATTGAATTGGTATTTGTTTCCACCAAACATGTGCCAGTCTCTCAGGCTGAATTCCCCATTTCATTAGACAACGTACATAGCATAGGTTTAACCAGTAAATAGACTAATTAAAATACTGATAGAATTTAGGATTAAATTTCCACTCTTAGTGTTCGACACCCTACTTACTGCAAACTCCATCTTGACCGGGTACACTGCTTGTTAAAGTGTTGTTTTAGGTTTGTCGGCTAAATATAAATGTAAAACTTGATAATCAAATAACTGACCCTACACGACATCACATCATTATCCTAGATGCGTTATCTATAGTGGGACTAATACTTGTGTTCACATTTTCGTTCCTAATTTTAGGCAGCCATTTCATTTTTGTATTAGGAATCCATTGATATCCTTATGGACATTGTTTTCTATCCATGATGTCTATGCCTTACTTGTTTTCTCATACAACATCCTATAGTAACTCCCCGATTTCTTGATAGTAGAAATTGAAGCAACTATTTTTTATAAGGGGTGTTGCAACAGATTGGTTCGCTTTTCTTATGGGCTTTCTAGGTCTAATGGGCACTACTTGAGGCTTCTTAGATCTAGCATTCACGTCATTTAAAAACTTAGAAACACAAGCATCATGATTTGAATTAGACACACATTTGACACAAGTGGCATAAACAACTTTAAAATTTGAACTTCTGGACATTAAACTGTCATTACATGCAGTTACAGACTTTGTTTTATTAGAAAAACTAGAAATCCTATGGTGGTCTTCTACTTCTTTCTGTTTAATCTTCACTTGACTATTGTTTTGCACGACCTTATCTTTCACTTTATTGCTCCTAGGTTGGGGTTTGCTAACACTAGTGTTGTGAATTACTCCTATAGAAGTAGAGACTTAATTGTTAGAATTCCTAAAAGTCTGAGGCAACTGAGTTGTTCTAGTTTGTGCTGGCCTGGCGTCTATTCGATACATTCCTGGTTTAATCACATTCTTGTTGATTTCAGCTTGTTTTCCAATTTGAGTTTGAGGCAAATTCTGTGGAGTGACTGGTTTTGATAAACCCTTGTGCACATCAGTCTTGTTAACTGACATTGGTTTGGAAAAAAATTCTCTTTTCAAGAGAATCTGAAAAGGAGTCGGTCTACCTAAAACTGACGGTTTTGGAACCTTAATTGCATTTGTTTGACGAACAACATGTGGTTTATAAAACTTAGTTTCCACATATTTTCCTTTTGATTTTTTCTATGAGTTTTTTCAACTCACTGATGGCAATATTCCTGTCTTGTAATTGAGCTTTCAAATCTTGTATCTCGTAATACTTTTGATTAAATTCTCAAAACGAGGTTGATTCTTGTTGTTTCTAAACTTTGTCATTTTGAAGTTGTTCCTTACATTATTGTAAAGAAAGTTTAAGAGAAATCAAGTGTTGCTCGAGTGTACAAAAACTTTTTACCAGTTTATGATAATCTTCTTTACTAACAATGTCTTTTTGTTTGGAAAGCTCAATTTCAAGACATACATATTCCTTGACTTTTTATGGATATTTGCATGCCATTTTAGAATATTCATCGATATCAGTCATATAACATAATGCAACACACAAACTATCTTTTGAGAGACATTCTTGGAGAAGTAGATCATATTCATTTGAAAATTCAGTCTTATTAGATTGCAGTTCATCAAGCTCTTTTTCAAGTGATTGAACGTATTGTAAATCATCAAACATTTCTCTTTACGCAATTTTTCAAATTCACTTGCATTTGATCTTGTCTTTTCAACAAGAGGCATTAAAAGATCTTTTACAAGCACAATTATCTCATGAGTAATTGGTTTGTCCATTCTATGTTCCAAACGACTTTGCCAATCAATGTCAAGGATATTTTGAAAATTAGTTATGCTATGTTTAATAACATGAAAAGCTTGTCTACTTTTACTCATCGAAGATTAATTAGGTAAAAATCCTATGTTTTTCACAATATTTGGTTTGTGTTTTATGAAAGATTTTCTTAATAATTTCTTCTTAAGTTTCATGGCAAAATACAATTGATCAAGAGATTTATGTGTTTGAGTTGTAAAAAGCTCATAAACACTGTTTTGATATGTGTAATCATAAGGTTTAACTTTGTCTTTATCCAATTTTGATCTACTTCCTTCCTCATAAATGAGAATCTCTTCACAGTTAGGTGCAAATATATTCGCAAGATCATCTTTATCGTATGGCACCTTATAGAAACATGGTTTTTCAGATTGAGCTTTCTTAAGGTACTGATAAGTGCTTAATTACACATATCTTTTACCTTCAAAAACGAGCTTAAATGACCAAAAACAGACAAAAACTGCCA